>JBBPLW010000199.1:0-30468 GCA_038089995.1 Tylopilus balloui
CCAGTATCGCTGGGACGAAGCCCACTTGCCGAGTCGTCCATGGATTAGGGGCGGCGACTCGTGCATCAGCTTGCACACCCAAAATTGGGGAGAAGACAAATTCTTCGTTCATCGCTGTTGGTCTGCCTCCGCCTGCATGTCGCAAAACGATGTGAAAAGATTCGATCGCACGAGATATCGTCGCCAACCACCTCGGGGAGACATAGGAGTTTCGGAGCCACAGGAAGGAGACCGTTCGAGCAGACGCCTACAGGCACCATGTTGTGGGAACAGTTTTTGATGTATCGAGCGTCAGGGACGCTGATCGCATTTCATGCAGATGCACAAGAGATCAACGCCCATGCTGTTCTGGAAAGTGCACGAAGACAGCTGAGTGCTGGTACGAGTTCGCAGTGGCTTTTTTCTCTTGCTTTTCCTGATGTAAACTTCGAGTTCGCTCGAACCCGTCGCACGAGCCACTTCACCGCTCGATCACTTCTTCATGTATGTATGCTCCACTACGTTCGCGTCAGATGTTAGTATGCACACGGACGACAGTCGACTGCGTTTACGGACGTCCTCGAGGTGCCATCGACACCCTTACTCGGACCGATTCATTGCCCTCGAAACATCACACGTTCCACCATCCCGCAGCTGATTGATCGTTGTCATTACGTCTCTGAGATGTGTGGGGCTGATTATCCACGCACTTGGCAAGTGTCGGACGTGTACTCGTACACTACTCACTTTACTGTCATCCTTGTCCTCTCGCTGTACTCGCCCCCTTCCTCACGCATACTCCCTGCATTCGTTGCTGTTGTTGTCACTTTCCCCAACTATTGCGAAAAATACACTGACGGTACCGACATTCATTTTGCCATGTGTCGAGGCGCATGAGTCCCGAGGAATGATAACACCCACCTGGTCCACTACCAACGTCAACAGTTGAACACCATCCGCCTCGATTCGGGAGACAAGCATCTGTAATGCCTCTCTTGTACCTCCATTTTCTCTTCTGCACCACGATTTTAGCCATCAGACGTGTAGCGCTCCCCTTTATTCTGTGCCGCGAATACTCCGATAAAGTTGCTCTCAGATTTTCAGGTTGTTAAGCTACCGAATTAAAATTAAATGTGAAAGTCGCATCGTATCTTACGACAGGCTTATTCTATGCACATTTGCTCTCGTGTAGGCAAGGAAGCGAAACGGGAGCATACTGCGTCGTATATACACCGATGGGTCCCGTTTGAGACGCTAAATCAACGGCTTTAAGGCACAGCACCTGCGTGTACGAGCACATGGCCAGGACGCATAGGTACCCAAATCTCTGTAATAGCGGCTGTTGACGAATCCTTGACACTGGCAGCTTGAAGTGCAGTTGTCCCATGGGGACCCGTCAAGGAAAACCGATCGATCGATCGAGCTTTGATCGTGATCGATGATCGTAGGGTGGCGGTGCAGCAATGACACGACGAGGATCTTGAAGGGCTTGCGAGTCAAAATCAGTGAGGTGTACCCGAGATGAGCAGCATAAGAAGCAATACTCGGGGATCAAAAGAGGCTACTCTAACATAACACGGCGCAGCGAATCGATCGGATGTCGTTGGCTGCAGACAACTGGCGAGCCCTGCATTTGACAGAGCTACTAGGAGGTCGAAGACCGAGGTCAGGATGCTCACACAATGGGATAACCGTACCGATCGACCGTCAGCGTGCTTAGAAGCCCTACATGAGACCAAGGCAAGGGGATCTCGAGGCTTTTCAACGATATCTCGACGGGGAGGCTGCAAAGCATAGAGGCAAGATGAGAGGGGGATGCAAGAACGTTGACCTGGAGCGTGCAGTAATACCGTGACGCATGTCCCTGACGTCGCTCGGCCCCGTCCCTCGCCTGGAAGTAATTTCTGCGCCACAGTACACAGCATGGCCAGGAATGCCAGTTTCCCGCGGTAAGCGGAGCTTGGACCCTGTCCTCATAGTCCTCGTACATCAGGCGTGCATTAGAATGACGTACAATCCTATAGCGTTGGCGGTAGATTTGTGGATAGCTGCCGCCTCTGAGGGCTCGAAGCAGTGCTATTGAGATTCTCGACGCTGTCATGACCTTTGTAGTAGAAGTCTCTTGGCACAATACCGATTAAACCAAGCTTACGATGCACCTTACCGACGAATTCAACGCGCCCGTTGCCAGCACAATGAATTCTATCCCTTCAGACTTGGGACGTTGGTCATCCAGCCTCAGGAAGCCAACATCAAAACTCTCCGAGGAACAGCTCAGTGGGCTAATCACCCGGTTCGGGCATCCTCGTTGCCCCAAAGGGTAAGGGTTGGTGTTAACACTTCCTTCGTCGTAGCGATAAACACGGCGAAAGCTAGAAGTGTTGCCTTAGACGAACTTCAACCTGCAAAATCGATTGTTCGACGGCAAGCAGCCGAAACAGAGAAGCTTTTGACAGTGACTTTCTGAGAACACCGTCTTGATAATATCGGGATCAACGTGAGCATCGTTATCGCCCAAACCCGTCGTTTGCTTTGGAAACATAGACGTTTATGCTGATGCTGCGAAACCACCACTAAGAGATGTAACCTGCGAAAAGGCCGAGATAGTTCTTGTCGGCATGACTCACGATCGGGGCGATGATCTCGGGCAAGTGATGCTGGGACCGATGATATCGGGGAAGAGACTTCCGAGGCTGTCCACTGAGTCCAAAAGGTGCTTCGCCTGCGCCTTGTGCGGTGCCTTGTCAATCGATGAAATCAGGAAGTCCCTCTGAAACAGGATCGGCCCACACGAGGGAACCACGTGCGACAAACTCGACGACAGGTAGGGCAGAAGAAGAGCCATTAATGGATTCCTCTATACTTTTGGACCGTTGGACATCGCAAAGTAGTCTTAGCTCCTGCTCGTCTATGATACAGGCAGTCGATAGATGGGACGGCTTGCCCCATTGGAAAGCGATAAAGTCAGTCACGGAATCGTGGGATGTATGCGTATCCAAACGACTAGGGGCGATATGAAACCTTTGCGCTCGAACACAAGGCTGCGCAACGCGTCCACATACCAGAATGAACATCAATACTATGGAGTACCGTTTCCACGAAGCACACTGTCGACGTCAGGCCAGGCCACGATTAATTTCATGAACGAAAAGTGCGTACCAAAGGGCGAGGAAGCAGAAACAGAGTGTTTCCTGCCAGTAGTACTAGTCTGTGTTGGATGGGCCTGGTCGCAGGTCCGAATCTAGTGAGCTCTCCGTATCACGTGACTGCCAGTTTGCTGTTGCAAGCGGCCAACATGCCATGAGCGAAACCAGATCTGCGCCCCCTCTTTTGTGGCCAGTTGGAGGTCGAACGTCGAAGCTCGAAGGATATCATCCCTGTTCCTACCATGGATCATGTCAAATGTGCGTCACACCACGATCCTGTGTGGAACACCGCGGCACAAGCGATTTAGTTCCGCCAGTCCGCAATTCCTTGAATTTAAAATTCTAGAAGAAACGTCGTGGTTTCAGTTAGACGGCCAATACGGACAGAGCCCCCGAACGGAACTGTAGCAGAAATCCGATTGGCAAACAACTGCACGGTAGGGGGATTTATGTTCTATTGATTATTCAGACAGTGCAAGGACCAAACGCATAGCAGCTGTTGAGGAGTTGCTCAAAGTCTCAAGGTTAGTGCTATCTTTGGACGAGTTTCCCTTCGCTGAAATGCTGCACACGATAACGTGATCATCATAGGGGGCTCTGAAATTGTGGCCTGGGAGCACAGGTACGGTGGCTTGTTAGGTGCCTGCTGGCACAAAAGCTGTCCGCGGGAAGGCAGCCGTGTCCACTGGATTGTTTAGGGATTTAAGCTGACCTTCTATTCGAGCTTCCCGAGTAAGCTTCCCCTCCTCCCCCCCGAAAAAACGCGAGGCAGACATGGGAGCGCCCATGTGTCAGGCCGGTTATTCATTCCCAGGCGATCCACTGGTCCATTTTAATATGTTCAGACGACTCCTCACGCTGCAGCTCCTACAATGCGACACGTCCATCTATCCTAAACAAAATCAGCGATAAGCTGATTGGATGCCCTCCAAGATGTGCCGACGGCCTCAATCCAGGTGCCGTCCAGGTGCCGAGCCGCCACTCAGTCTTGCCACCTGGCTGGCCGGAGAAATTAATGCCTGTATTTCTTACCATACATTGGCCGCCCTCCAGATGGCGGTTGGTTTTTGGCGTGGTTTTTGGCAAGCAACTACGGGTCTCTGCGCCTATATAAGCCGAAACCACTCCCCTTCGTCCTTATTATTCATACCTCGTTAGAACCTTGTGTGGGTGAAAGCTCGACCATCATGACACCTTCGGGGCTCCTCAACAGCGTCGGCGGTGTCTCCCGGTGGGATGAGTACGAACGCCTCCTATGGAGCCAGGCTCACTATAATGCTGACACTCTCCAGTTTTCCTGAGATTTTGGAAGATTTTTTTTCTCGCCTGGGATTGGATTCCGATCTCGTTGCCTCTCCTGATCAGCTTCCAGAGTGAGCATGAACGCCATCCACTCACCTGAACTAACAAGTATCGTAGACAACTCCCGAACCCCGACACGAGTTCGACATGGACTGAGCCTTCGCCCGTTTACCCATCCACCCATGAAGTTCCCCGTCCTAACCCCCATGGTCGTTCTTCCTGGGCCGACCACCAGCCTCTTCAATTCTATGTGCGATCCTCTTTCAACGGTCAAAACTCTGCAGCGATGCCAGCAGTTATGCCAACTGCTCAGCAACCAACTGCAGTCTTACATGTTACCCGTTTATCGATGCATAACTATTCGCAGGAATACTCTCCTGTGAGAGAATGCATCCTGTCCTGTGTTTGCGCCGCTCGCTGATGTAACATACCCATTGTATAGGCCGGTTTTTCGAATCTCCAGGACGCATTCTTCGACACCCAGGACCAGTCGGCCTTCACGCAATCCCACTACAATGGTAACCAGGCGTTTGTTGACCAAACGCAGCCATTGGAATCTATTATGCGTACACCCTCTGAACAAATTCCACCCGATCCTGCTGGCGTGGTGCAGAGTCCTTCCTCTGCCCCTTCAGCTTTAGCGCTCCAGCCTATGGCTTCTTGTTCCCTCTCACCGCAACCATCTTCCCGTCGTTCTGTTACGAACTCCGACCATCCCATTTGTTGCCTGTGGATCAGGGACGATGGTACTCCATGTGGTGAACAGATCATACAGAGGACTATTGCGAAGCATCTTGCTAATCATGGAATCAAGAAAATGCCGCATGACCGTCGTGTATCGTGTAGATGGTTGGCATGCCATCTCAAAGGCGGGAAAAATGAAATGAAGCGCGAAAGCATCGTGCGTCATGTACGCGAGATACATTTGCGTTGCAAGCGTACCTAAATTCGGGTGGGGTTTTTCGTTTATGACAAAACCATGATGCTCATTCTCCCCGAATTTCAAGTTGAAAATCCGTTCGAATAGGCCCTGGTGGTTCCGGATAAGATCCATGGGAATTACGGTTCGTGCGTTTTGTGGTCAGATATCTAACTGCATCCCCTCCTGGTAAGAGTTGATACGTAGGTTGTTCCAGCTCTTTCGCTGTTGGTTTGTCGTGTGCTCGCTATTGTTCAGCGCTAGTTGCCACTGGTTGGACAGCATTGCGATAATCATGGCTCCATAATGATATAATGCGCAGGCCCGCCTCCGCTACTCAGTCGATAGCGTTCGCTGCGTCCACTTGAGCCAAATACACTGAGTTGTTGCTTAGATGTGGTTCAGGACGGTTAGCTACGATTAAATGGCTGGGCACACAGTGGCCGATATACTTAGGACTATGATCGATTGATCCGTGACCACTTCTCACAGTGTGACTCTGTTAGCCGTCGCCGTCCCAACACCACCACCGTCCAGTTTTCTCACACACCACATCTTTTCAGTCCCTTTTCATACAACTCGAGTCAGCCAACATATCGTCCAAATCGGCTATCGAGACCAACGCCTCGAACCCGGCTGCACGTGTCCACGGCAACTGGGGACTTCTGCCGAATTCCGAAATCGCGGAGGCGGTCGCACTCTCCCATACAGATCCCAACCGATCTCGATTTATCGTCCGCAAGTACCAGCATCCAATCAGCCCCGATGCAGCCACGCTTTCGTCTGATCCCACTACGACTTTGAATTACCTACGGAAGCCAGCGTAGTGAAACACTTTTGATGCGCGCACGTTGTTGGATTCCCAAAATACATCCGTGCCAACCAACGCTGCCAAGTTCCGCCGCCTCGTGCCCATCCAAACACACCAGCTAACCTGATCGGTTACGGAAAGCAAGTACCAAAAGGGTGTCCTAGGACGAATCAACTGGCTAGCTGGGTACCTAGGCTCGCTCTACTCTGACAGCTAGGCGATGCTTCCCGCGTAGAGGCGGTGGTATGCAGTGTTTGCTGTGACACTGGAGCTCGATAACGGGAAAGCTTTAAAACCAGCACCCTGGTTGGACTTGGCGCAGTTGCTCTTCGTTCTGGGTGGGGGTGGAATGTCCGTGTGAAGTCGCCTTGGAAAAAGGTAGGTTCTTCGAGTCATGGCAAATATATCTGATGTCGAAAACATTTGCCCTGTTGCATCTAGATTCTCTTGGACCTCTCTCTCTCTCTCTCTCTCTCTCTCTCTGGCAGCGTTCTCGTCGTGCGCATTTTTTTTAATTCTCCCACGAATCTCGGGGCCTGGGGATTAAGTTCACGGCATTAGACAAGCCAGCCAGTCGATGGTATTTTTGGCCCGAAATGGCGAGCGGACACCCTGGCCGACTATGTCTCGCACTGGTTGCCATTGGCAGGCTTCCAATGCCAATGGCCAGGACCAGCCAGGACGCGCACCAGGGTTATATACTGGCGTGCCAGCCATGGCTCGTTCTCTCCCGTTTCCTTCTGTAACATCGTCCCCGAGATGATCCCTCCGGGTTCATACGTGGCTGCGACCTGGCAATTCGAAGAAAAGACCGCTCTCGATATTGCCACAGTCTCCTCAGCACCCGCCTTCCATGATTTACCCCTACTCGATGACCACTTTAGCCCCAGTCTCCACTGGCCCGACGCGGGACCCCATTCGACAGCTATCAATCAAGCGAATTTCGATCCTTTAGGCGTGGAAGATTCCTTCCCCACTTCCCTCGCATCAAACCTGCTATTCGACCCGATTGAGTCCGATGCGACACCTACTTTCCTAGATCTCATGCAAGGCCACGATCCATGGATAGAGTACGGTTTAGGTTCTGTGCTAATTGAGGATCCTGTAAGTATCTGCGTTTTCGTTCTTGCGTTTGGACTCAATGTAGATGATCTTTTAAGGTGATGAACAACATTGCACGAACTAGCAACGAATTTATTTTGGACCCCATGACCTCGTCGTTTGATCCTTTGCCAATGTCATACCCTACAGATCCTGATACCCAAGCCCCGTCCTTGGGTCAAGACGTGGAAAAGAACTTCCAGGTGAACAGGATCTGCGAAATCTGGGTCATGCTCGTCATTAAGTCACCGGATTTAGACTACCGCAGTTTCTTCCTCACTCGCTCTTTGGGATACTCCGCCACCAAGTTGGGGGATTAGTCAACAAGAAACTGGCTTTTCATTCGAGAATCCCCCCTTCTTAAGCGCAGATCCCGCAGTGGGAATCGGCGGTTCATCAATTCCGGGGAAGAACATCCAGAGGGTTAATCTCACCGTGAGTTGACTACGGTCTATGTTCAGCCACTTGTTGAATCATGTATTACAGGTCGTACAGAGTCCTCCGTCCACCGCCGAACAGTCCTTCGAGCAACCACGGATTGACCTCGCAGAACTCATCCATTCCTGCGGGTGGGAGGACGCAGACGGAACAGTGTGTGGAGAATCATTCAAACTTGCAAATCTTCCGGAACACCTATCCAAGCACGGAGTTAAAAATATGCGTCGTGATCACCCTACGAAGTGTAACTGGGTCGGATGCAGGAAGAAGAAGCCTATGAATCGCGAAAGTATAGTCCGGCATATCCGCGAAGTTCACATGCGCATCAGGCGGCGTTCTATGCCGGTGTAAAGATGCTGTCCTTGGGCGCGGTTGGCAACGTTTTACCTAATTTTTCTGTCGTAGGTTCTTGATAATCAGGGATATGCTAGTATCAGTTCGTTTTCCTCTAGTCGTCAAGCATGTGTAGTTTGTAGAGTTTGCACTGTACTGTTGCTCTTGTTTGGTGCTGGTTCCCCAAACTGCATTATTTTGTTTAGGATCTCGCTGTATGATATCCATCCGTATATACTTATGTACTAGACATACGACCGAGCGTTTCGGCGTGAGCCTTGTTTACATTCGAGCAGTTTACATGTCCAAGCAAGGCAAAGTTTATCATAAGCGTCGAACGCTATCATGTACTACGCAGGCACTGCATCATACACAGAAAAAGCTTTACAAAAAATGGGACATCACAGCCACTATTCTCGCCCCCGGTGAGCAAGTTGTATAGTAAACTTGAACAAGGTAATTTTACAATATTCACTGGTAACGCAAACCAACCACTGTTGCTACTGGCACAGCGACACTACTCACCCGGGCCATGTCCTACAAACACTGCATCTCTGAACCGCTCCATCAGTGCGGTGCTGACGCGGCATTGATCACTTATTGATTGCATCATCAGGTTGTTCACAGCATTAACGAGCCATAATTTACCTATCGCTCCCGGGGTTCTAACAGTATTTCCAAAGGTCGCGCAGCATCCTAAGGACGCTCCAAAGCGATCAAACGTTCTGATGCCCTCGCCAGCTCCGGCTTTGGCATACCCCTCCATTTAGAGCCACATACTCTGGGAAGATGCCATTGGATACCTTCGCATGCACTGGCCACATCCTTCCTTACGGTGGGCTTCTTGCGGCCGTGATATATGCCGCCTGGTAGTGGCACTGTCACCATGTGGCAGCCTGAGACTGGGATAAAAACCTGGTCGTCTCAAAGGAGGTCAGCAATCGGCCTGCCAGTGAGCTCCACTGCACCAGTCTGATAGTTCCCTCTTCTTCCCCCTCCCGACCAACGAGCGTGAATCCACTCAGAATTTGACGCACCCACAACCGAGGCAAGTACGAAACACAGGAGGGAGGGGAACGCAAAGCCCCACCCCTTTAGCACAATGACGTGCTGACCGATTCTCCCCGACAGGCTTGACCGGTCAGCTTCGTCGAACAGCGCCACACCAGCTCCCTTCGTCCCGCGACGCCTATTTCGTACGATGGCGTTCACACGTTTCGAACTGTGTCCCTCAGGCTGGGGACTCCACGACGCCCAGGCCCGGCCGCAGTTGACCGTCTCGAGGCAGAACCACAACCTCGTTGTGATGGGCCAGGCGTTCGGCGCGAGGGTCTCGGTGCGCATAAGCCTGCGCTGGTGCACGTGGCTGTGCAGGTGGTGCGACAGCATGCTCCAGCGGCGGCTATGCTGGGGGAAGTCCGTGGATGCTGACTCCAGGCGTTTGGCACCACCGCCACCCCCGGGCCCGTCGCGTGCGTGCGAGATGAAGGACTCGTTCCCGGGGCGTCGTCTGAAGCTGACGTCCCCTTGCGAATACGTCGAGGCGTGACACTCTCCCTGCCTTTGTGCCTTCTCCCCTCTTTTCTCTGATATCGATGCCAACGTGGTCCCTTCACACGGGATGCTGTGTAGCATTCCTTCGACTCGGTGATACCCATCACGCAGAGGAAGCATTCTTATACATCATTCCTTACCTATGCTTCTCTCTGCTACGTATCATAAACCGTTCTCCCACAACGTTTCGTCCCCGTATCCTTACAAACATTACAATACGCTGTACTATACAAACCAACGATTACGAAGAGTAGCTTTTTACGACGATCCTTGCCCTAGCTCAAATGTCCTATGGCTGTAACACCTTGGTCAACGTTACCGTATTGTCCCCGTTCCTCCCTGTGGCTCTGTATGCTAGCTGGCTGGGATGGCTGATGGCCTCAGCCAGTCGACACCGGGACTCCCGACGCGCGTGGGACAGCACGCTGTCCGGCCGCGTGTACGGGACGTTGCACACCGAGCACAGCCACTGCAAGCCAAAGTGGCTGCGCACGTGTCGCACCAGCCCGCTCTTTTGCAACGACGACGGGCAGCCGGGCCACTTGCAGTAGCAGCGCGCCGGGGCGTCCGTCGTGGCCGTCGTTGTTTTCCCTTGTTGGAGGGCCACGCCGTGGGCGCGCGTTAGGTGGTCCCTGACCGCTTCCTTGTCGGAAGTGATCCATTTGCTGCAGTCCTCCCAGCAGCACCTGAAGAGATGATCCCCGGCATTGGAAGTGAGCGGAAATTCGACGGCCTCTAATGGGACCCTCAACGTGTAGAGCGGATCAAGGGATGCTGCGGTGATTGGTAGGGGTTGGATCCGGTCTGACATATCAAGGGACAGGGCGACAAGACTATGATCGCCGGGGGAAGGGGGGAAAATCAAGGAGGAATGCGAGCTTGAGTGAAAGCTCCCGAGAGGACTGGGGCTCAGAGTGGAACCAGGTGGTGGTACACGCTCGTGGCTGGTGGTGCGGTAGCGAGGGGACAAACGTAAGGTTGGATCGGGGAGAAGATAAGGGTCCAGGTAGTTCGACACGCCGTTGCGCAGATACGTCGGAACAATCGGCATGGCGATCGTAGGTGACGGTATGATAGAATACTCGACTGTGTAGTCATCCTGGGCGGAGCCAGACGACGGATCGTAATAATTTGCATGCGCGTCAATCAAACCATGACCATATTGCGTATGCCCAGCTAGAATCGGCATAGCAACGATCTGTGGGTGATGCTCGACGATCGAAGGATTGGTGCCCGAACTCGCGTTGTAACCGAAATGAAATGGAGAGTTTTGGCTAGCGTACGACGGAGTTGTGGATTCGTGTAGGGTCGGCGGAAGTAGGAAGGGAGAGGGATTGAATTGCGCTATAGTTGTGGACCTTGGGTTCTGGATAGAAATATCCGCTGGCCTGTTGGTGGACGAGACAATACCCCTCTGGTGCTCGGGTGAGACAGCATTTGTTCCCTGAGAGGCTCGATAAATGGGCAAATAACTGGTCCGCTTCAGTCCATGGCAGACTCGTTTAGATTCGCTACCAGCACTGTTGAGAAAGGCTGTCAGTGTCGATCACCGTTAGATATTTTGCCTTACTGACGACGAGAGCGAGGCGCCATGAGACTTTTCGTTTGGGTGGGCGTAGTAAAAATGAGGATTGGACATGCTGGATTGTTGCCAGTTGACGGATAGGTGTCCTGGTTTTCTTGACTTAAATACCCAAAGGATCGTGGTGATTGGCTGCCATTAATCGCTAGAGTATGGTATTATTCGAGAATCACAAAGAGCTGGGTGGCCGACTCCGGGACTTGTAGCCACTGAGGGGACGAACCGAGATTTCGACTAAGGTTTCATCGGAGGACCCTATCAGATGAGCAGATCAATATCTCGTGGCAGCCACGCGAGGCCATGCTGTTCCGCCTGTACGTCACCTCCTGACAGTACCTCCGTCTTTCCACGCGCGCGGTGTTAGGGTGTATCTGCCCTGGGAAATTCATGCACGAAAATGAAAATGGCTGAGGAGACAGCCACAGACGCCCGAGGCTCTGAGAAATCCGGTTACTTCAAAATTGGAACAGTATACCACCCGTGTTCAGGGATGGTCGATTGTGGGAACGGTAGGCAAAGTGGACCGTTTCTGCTAGAAGTGAAAACACTTGGACATACCTGTTGTTCGTGTGATTGGAGTATAACTGACGTATTCTCAGTTCGAAATTTGGACATCGTGACAACAAAGAGCGGTAACATGGCTCGTCTGTCTCCAGAGGACGGAGGGGAAGAAAATTCAGCAGCGCTCGAGTCAATAATAGAACGATAGTTCTTTTTCTTTTGTCTGCAAAGTTATACAATTGAGGATGGCCATTTTGATCAAGATCATGGCAACCAAGCCAAGCGTTTCCGCCGAGTTTCCACCGCGTTCGTGCCACGTGCGTTAGAAGATAAGGTTATGGTAACCTTACCCGCGAAGTTGTTTCAAAGAGATGGCGGCATATCGATGTCGAAGACCTTACGCGACGTTCCGTGCGAGAAAAAAGTATGCCATGAAGCCCGACGCCGACTTCAAATACGTCTGTGTCCCAAGAACCCGGGGAGCCATTTCTGGCAAAGGGAGATCAAGTTCAGCATCTAGGATGGTTAAAAGAGAGCGGGAATGGAATCTACTAATCAGACCTATAGCACAGGGATCCGATTGTTACACGTTAGTAAACCTATGGCTGGCTTGGCAAACCAAATATGAGTCTGATGTCCAAACGGTACCTATGGGTGATGGTTTCCGAGAGTCCTATGGAGCTGAATGGAAGCAATTATAAAAAGACATGACTGGCTAGAAACTCGGTCCCGTGGCACGCCGTCGTCGTCTCACACTCATGTTAAGCGGAGATAATTTCGGGGTTCGAAATAGACAGTGCCGCGTGCGACTGACAAAATTTTATGACAATTGTTGCCAGCTTCTTTCTTGTATGCCCGTTCAACGGTAGGGTTTACCTTATGTAATCCCGAGTATTATGAACTTCGCGCTCGGAATTCGCTCACTTCAGTTTTTCCCTCCATCGGGCGCAGCTGAGATGAGACCGCTTGACTGATCTTGTCGTCCTAGTGACACTAGTTTGTCATCGTTTAGGTATATAACATAGCTTTTCCCTTCATCGGGCGCAGCTGAGTTTGCCATCATGTAGACTCTCTCACTGCCGTAGTGTGGATCACCCTAAAGAAAAGACGAGAAACAAACAACATCTACTCGTACCGTGCCAGATAAACCATGGAATGCCACACTTGGTTTGCTGAAACACTCAGTCGTCTTCGACATTACGTAATGACAGGTCATCGCCATATCTGCCAGGTCGCAGGCGCGCCTTTCGTGTTCCACGGTTCAGGTGGCTTTCAGCTGACTGGCTGTTAACCCTCACAGCAACGTTCCTATAATGACGACGACCGACTGCAATATGAACATAAAAGACGACGCACGTTTGCAAGTGGAATCACGATGGCAGTCATTTGACAGGTCTATCTTTGTCGTTGCCTATGCAGCACTCAGTGAGCATATTCCACGGCCGTTTAGCCACGCTAAACGTGAAATTCCCGCTCCGCGGAAGCCAGTATAAGTAACGGGGATAATGGTGTGTCACATGCATCGGTGAAGCTTCTTCGCCATGCTCTTTCCCTTGCTCTCTCTCATCGGGCTCGCCGTCGCCTGCCCCGATAACGAGCATCACGCTCGCGACAGCCATCACACACACGCGAAGCGCGAGTATCCGCTAGTCCCGCTCACACCGCCATACCGTCCTCTTCAATGGGGTGACTTCAATGTGATCCACACCACAGACACGCATGGGTGGCTTCTCGGCCATCAAAAGTCCCCCTTCCCAGAACCCAACTACAGGTGAGCTCTCTTCTTGCATGCAACAAGTGCAGCATGCACTTCTTGGAAAACCATGTTGAAGCTGATGACTTACGCAGCGGCGATCTCGGCGACTTTGCCAGCTTCGTCACGCACATGAAACAGATCGCCATCGTCAGTACCAGACTGTTACCTATTCCAGAGCCTCTCTGTTAACATACCGCGTAGGAAAAGGACGTCGACCTTCTCCTCGTTGATTCTGGGGATCTGCATGACGGTAAGACATCCACAGATGTCTTGTCGGCTCAAAATTCACTCGCCGCGCATCGCAGGCACTGGCCTTTCAGATGGCTATCCTCCTGGGGGAGTGGATGGTCACGAGGTCTGCTCAATTTCATGGACCTCGGTATGCAGGCTGATTGTTTCTGTGAAACAGTCGACCATGTTCCTCGAGCGCCTCCCATATGATCTAATGGCTATTGGAAAGTGGGTCTCACGTAGTACTCGTCGTGTTGGCGCTTGGCGCATGCTTACTTCTCAACAGCCACGAATTATACGTTTATGCCGACACATATGACATGTACGTGCACCAAAACCCACAGATCGAGCGACACTGACAATGGGCTCCTTTTGTTTTCTTGCATATTTTAACACCGACTGGCTGGCGCCTATACCTTAATATTTCTGCATGGATGGCTGGTCACACCTTACGACATATTCCCAAACTCTACTATATCATTCTCCATCATATGAACCCTGACGATCATGGTACCCACTTTAATCACGACCATTCAATCGGAACCTTGACCCTACCTGGACCCTCGGCACCTCTGAAAAACATTGATAATCAATTAATTCCATGACCTCATCTACTGCGCTGGCAATAGATACACCAACTTTGTTCCAAAACTGAATGGTCGCTACTTGTCTTCCAACGTCAACATCACGGTATTCAATTCCGATGGCGAGGCTGTGAGTGTACCGGTTGGCAGTGAGTATTTAGCCTCAGGACAGGTCGTCCTTTAGACTCCGACGCATTTTGCTGATCAACGTTTAATTTGAATGACAGACCGCTCTGTGAAGTTCACGACTAGGAAGTGCGTATAGTTCCCTTACCTTGCTCATGGTGTTTGCAGCCCACTTTTTCTTTTCATTCCTTCCATCATGGCATGGTTGCATAGCTAATTCATTATATACAGAGGTCGCAGAGTGACATCTCTTGGTGTTCTATACGACTTCACCGGCAACTCCGTCAATACCACTGTTCAATTTGTAGCCGACATGGTGAAGGAGCAATGGGTAATCAGTCCACCTATGTTCGCGTGGACGACTCTGATGTTTTTATCTTTAAAGTTTGCGGAAGCTATCGCAGAGGAACCGGACGTTTTCGTTCTGGTTGGGTGCGTTCTATAGTGAGATTATGACCTTTGCTGACAAAATGACTAGCCATATGCCAGTGTCTCATGATAACTGTAGGCACAGATTCAATTGGTTTTGAAACCAAGAATGAAGAAGGTTTGATATTTAGGGCCTGTTGTCTTTAATGCTATCCGGGCTGTGCATCCCTACACGCCCATCCTGATTTTCGGAGGTACGCATTGCACTTTGATGCACGTAATGGTTTTGATGTCCAATTGCCACATACATGTAGGACACAGTCACATTCGTGACTGTCAGCAATACGATGGAAGGACAATGGCTTTGGAGAGCGGTCGTTACCTGGAAACGATTGGTTCGTTTATCAGCTCCAGTACTGGTTAGCTCAAACTTATCAGTTCACAGGCTGGATGAGTGCGTGTATGGATTTGACACAGTGACGAACATTACTAAGGCTTCGGTTTAATAGGTGCAGACCTTGATCCTTGTATCAGAAACAAGAAAAACATCACATTTAGTCGGAGGTATCTCGATCAGAACAGGGTTACATACGAGGTACGCTACCAAACCATGCCGTATTCTCGAGTATCGTTGAATAACATGGCCTCGTAGTACCATACCAGGATGTCGAACTCCACTTTCGACACCGAGTATGGGCGTGATATCACCTACGGCTTGCAACAGCTTTCCGTCAATTTCGATCTCTCTTACCTCTACGGCACTGCTCCCCAGACTTATACCATGACTAGGTACGCCCTGTCTCACCGTCGAGGCGTTGCGCTGATCACGTTCACGATGCTTCCCAAAGGAACCCATACCCGTCCAATGAAAGCGTGTTGACATTGTTCATCGCAGAGGCAGCACCAGTCGCACTTGCTATCAACAACACGCGCGCAGGGATTCCCAACATCATCATCGCCAACTCGGGAGAACTTCGATATGATGTCTTCGCAGGACCTTTTACCAAGAACGACCAACTCACAGCCGCGCCGTTTACTGATCAGTTTTACTACATCCCCAACGTGACGCTCAGCGCCGCGAACAGGGTTTTGCCAGCGCTGAATGGGCGAAGCTCCACTAAGCGTTCCGAGATCGAAAAAGAACTATGGGGCCGCGGACACGTCGAGAGCCGCTATCGCAATTGGTTGGCAGACATGCAGGAACGCCAAACACAGACCACCGACGCGACTAACCTGACGCTTGGCTACGTCACAACGGACGTAAGATCCAATATCTACTTTCTTTTTCGTGATCGTTGATCTACCCGTCTCGCTCGTTCAGGGATGCCCCGGCCAAGGCGACGACACGCTCCACGTTCCGCTGCCATATTATTCGGTTCCAAACTACATTGGTTCCAACCCGCCCAACGTGACCGACGATACCCCCATCGATCTCGTCTTTGTCGACTTTATCGCGAGTGGGGTGCTGCGCATCTTGAATCAGGTGCAGAACACGACCAACTATACGTCTGCGGACGTGTCGCCGTACACGCCTACGTTGGCGGATGCTGTACTTGGTCTGTACGCCCAAGCCAGGTGGAATTAGAGACGACCCGTCGGATGTCGTGCATATCATTCGATTCAGATACCGATATGTGGGGATCCTTTTTAATTCCGATGGTAATACGTACACGTGCTTGTTCTCGTCTTGACATGACAAGTTTGGCAAAAGGAAGCGAGTGTTGTCGCATTCAGAATGTGGGACGCACTCAGGGCAATATACGTATGTCATCCAGTGCCCAGAAGTGAGTCAACGAAGGAGGTGAGTATAAGCTAACTCACAAATACGAGAACAAAACGGAAACAGCGTGATCGTGAATGGTGATAGCAAAAAGAATAATAAGTTAGGGGGGGAAATGCGAAATTACTTTTTATGGAATATGCAAGGGGGAGAAATTACAAGGTGGGTAAGCCTGCCCCCCTAGATCGCAAAGATGAGTGAACGAAAAGAAAAAGAAATAAAAAAAAGGGAGGGGGGAAGGGAAAAAGCCAGCGTGTCGAAGAACGAAGGAATGGCAAAACAGCGCTTAAAAAAAAATCTAATCCCACTCCCCCGACCTCACTCGTCCGTCCTCCGCTTCTTGGATGGTCTCTGCAGCGGATCGACCTTGCGCGCGTCCAGCACGCGTTGGAGCTCCCCGTACATCGGCTGACCCACGCCCAAACACCCCGACCGGCTATGCGCCCGATTGCACGCGTCCACGCGCGCAAACTCGTGCTTGCACGTGTGGCACTTGACGCGGAACCCGACGTGCGTGACGACGTGACGGGCGATGCTCGTCCCCTTCATATGCGGCTTGGGACAGTCGCGCCACAGACAGCGCGTCGTGACCTCCCCGCCGCGAAACCCGTGAAAGAGCGCGAGGTGGTCGGCGACGCTCGACTGGTCGCCTTCGATCCACATCCCGCAG
The DNA here is from genome assembly GCA_038089995.1 of Tylopilus balloui. Taxonomy (NCBI): domain Eukaryota; kingdom Fungi; phylum Basidiomycota; class Agaricomycetes; order Boletales; family Boletaceae; genus Tylopilus; species Tylopilus balloui. The sequence continues at coordinate 17,183 of JBBPLW010000199.1, forward strand.
GGCGAGTGGGCGAGGTCCCAGAAGCACTCGTAGACGTGGGCGAGTTTGTCTGGGCGGGAGAGGGCGGCCGTCCAGGATTCTTCGTCCATGAGGTGGCCGTCGCATTGGATGACGTTGCGCATGGGGGGCGATGGCTGTTGCTGCTGCTGCTGATGTGTTGCTGGGTGTTGCTGCTGTTGTGGGTCCACGGGAACGGCTTCAGCAAGTTCGACAGCTGCCGCGGCATGAGGCATCGCGTATGTCGATGGTAGCTCGTCACTCTCCGACTCGGAGCAGGGGGAAAAGTGGGCAAAGGAATTATCCGACGAAGAAGAAGGTGGCGGGACAGGGTACCGGGGGAAAGGAACGACACTCGGGGGAAAGGACGACGGAAAGGGAGGTGAGACACGCAAGGCAGGGTTGGTCACCGAGGACCAACGACGCAGATGACGCGAGCCTGGCGGAGTTTTCTGAGCATTGTGACCGATCGAACCAGCCCTCCTCGGGGAGGATCGCGGACTTGGTCCTGCACTAGGGCCGACAGGTTGAGGATACCAGGCGTGCTGTCGATCGACATCGCCAGCTGCGGTGCTTTCGAGGGGTGTTTGGAGGACCGCTCGCGCATCCCCAACAAACGGCACTTGACTGTCAATCAATGGAGGAGCAGACCCTGGCCTTGGGAGTTCTTCTGCGTGGATGGCTGCATCGAAAGAAGGGGGCTCACAAACGGGGTGATCGTGCGGTGACTGTGAGGACGGGAAGCCAGGAAAAGGCGTGGCCATGGCAGCTGCAAAGCGGTGATCGAGGGACATTATCCCTTGGTGAGATGCGCCTTGAAATCCACCGAGTGATTGCACAGTCGAGCGATCAAGGGAGCAGTGACTCGGTACTTCGTACGCTGTCGAACGCATCATCGCAGGCAGCTGCTCGGCGTATGTGAATGCATGCGCAAACTCTGCGCCCGAAAGCTCCTCGTGATACGCCGTAGGGGGTGGCGAAGGACTCGTGATCACCCCGCCTGGCAACAACGTCGACACGTCCATGGCCATACAAGGCAATGGTGAGGGCAGGCCGAAATCGCAACTTCTACCGAGCTGCCGGTCTGCAATCGCCATGCTCGCGCGACGAGCAGGTATGCGAGTGCTGACGTCACAATGAAGTGTACTGAGCCCCGGCCTCGCGTCCTCGGGGATGATGCTTCCAGCGCCTTTGATGCATCGAGACATGGATCCGCGAACCGGCGTGGGGTAATGTAGGCTGTGTTGTGAAGTCCAGGAGCTGCCACAGTGAACGTAAGTGAAAAGGGTCAAGCTCAGTGCTGATGGGCGTACGAGTTCTCGATGATGGCCGTCGGCGCATTTACAGGGTCATCGACGGACCCATGTCCACGACCACCATATTGGGGAGTAAAGTGAAAGCCGCCAAGTTGGGCACACAAAATGCTCCCTTGCACGTCATCCGCGGGGTCACTTTGAAGCGACGAACGAGGAAAAGCAAATGTCGGACCGATGGGCCCCTGTCCTCGATATGGTCCGGATAGCGTCGACGCCCCCTCGCGTGGACAATCAGTGATCTCTGGGCTGCAAATAGAACTTTCGATAATATTGTGAGTTTTTTACTACACGTGGACGCCAAGGACGGACCTTGAGGGAAGATCATCACGTTGCATGTTACATAAATGTGAATCGATGACATCTTCTGCAACGTGTTGTTGGTTGGCGTCAGCGGGGTAAGATCTCGTTGGAGCGGGTTGCGAAGGTGTCAAAGCCGAGCTAAAGGGTGCTTGTACGGTGAGGGAAGAAGACTTGATCAAGAAGACCAAGCTCACCAAAGAGAAAAGGTGGAGTAGTCGAGACCCGACATCACGGAGAGCGAGAGTGATTAGTGAAATTTATGAAGAGTCGGACGTTAAAAAGGAAGAGCTATCCGAACGACGAAAAGAGTGGAGGGGAAACCGAGTCCTCTTTTTACAGTCAATGGAGGACTCTCGAGCGGGTCTTGGTCAAGGGTCCAGAGATCGAAGACCGGAAAGGTTCTTATACATTCCCCATTTATCGATTGCGGGGCAAGACTACACACCGTTGAGAGGAACATGGCTTCCCTACGCTTGCCGCACTCCGAATGTCTTGCAAATCCGAAGCAGGGCAACAACACGATTGGAACAGGTTGCAGGCAGGAACGCATGTTCCGGTGAGCGGTAAGGTGCTAGCGCTCCCCGGGCCGTCAAGGCTGTGCGTAATGGCGTCATGGTTGAACATTTTGAGACTAGGATTGATCATCAACAAAACCCTCTTCCTCAAAGAGCCTAACAGGTGTATGACATGATACTTACGATTCAATCACTCGGAAAGCCAGGAGGAGCTGAGGAATCGCACTGTGAACGGAAATTGCTGACCTCATCCAGTAGAAGGAACATTCATTTTACAGGAGAGGCTGCGGCCGAGCAAGCACACGACGCTTGAGATCCAGGAAAAGCTCAAAGAGGGAACACATGGGTCTCAGCGGGCTCAGCGTGTCCGTGGAGAGTGAGCGGTCCCAGTATTGCTGTATACCCCTTGGCCCACAAGCGAGGGAGGGCAGGAAAAGGTATGTTGTGATTGACGTAAAGCGGATCGGAACGTGCATTTCACGTGGCAAAATATGTAGTGATATCAAGGAGATATCCGCCGATAAAGGTCCATGGACCTATGAGGGAGAGGCTGCGTTGTAGGGTAGACCGTGGTGTGACAGCGTGGTGAAAAATGAGGAGTTTAGTGATGACTGGCCGCCGGCAACGAGGTGGAAGGCGCGCAGTTCTGAAGGCATGACATACGATTTACAGCGCCCCGACGAGCACGGCCGGGGGGGGCGCAAAGAGCGACATCCGAGCGCATGGATAACGGGTGGCAGACAATTGAATTCATTGAGCGGGACATACTGGAATAATGAAATGGCTCTGCAAGTCGTCGGATAACGGCGTCATTGGTGGATGAGATCCACGCAGAACCGCGTCACCTGCACCGCTGAAGCTGTGGCAACGGACGCCGTGAGAGGTGACGTCGCAGCATGGCGTACGGTAGATACCTTTCACACGTCCACCAGTCGGTATACGTCGAAAGCGACCTCTTCGTATGGGTGTGCCTCGAAGAAAGTTAGTCGCACGACAGGGGTTGAGAGGAAAGTCCGCACGTCTTTCAAAGCTTGGATCGCGTTTGTGAGCTCGGTTTTCTCGCCATTGTCATGGACTAGAACTTCGACCCTGTCCTCCTCCACTTTTTCCAATACGTTTGTGGACCCCAGGGTCGGACGTGCGGAGGGGCCGGGCTTGAACTGCCCTGGGATGAGATGCATGGTGGCCGACATGACGGCTGGGGGAGCGACCCACCTACGCCGGGGGTGATGAACGCACATTGTTCGTAGTGTCCGATTTTTCCGACGTGGAGGGGGTCGCTTGAGAACAAGTGCTGCAAGATGCTGGCGGTGTGAGTTCTGGGAGCGAAAAAGATGAGCTTGAAGCGGTTCTGAGCCATGGCTGGTACAGTTTTTCAACTCTGTAGATCGATCTGGACCGAGCCCTGAGCGTTGCGTTCTTTGCACCCCAGAACGAGGTGACCTGGGGCCATTCAAACTCCGTGCCCTGCACGATGAACCTGACCCTCTACAGCGTCAACGCCTTTCTCATCCTCGACAGCGAGGGACACCGCGTGCTTGCAAAATACTACCGCTCGAAAGACCAAAAGGACCAGCGCACGTTCGAGAAGGGTCTATGGCAGAAGACGAAAAAGCCAGGCGGTACGAGACCCTGCACCCCATTCACGCCGCCGTGCTCACCACGCACACACCAGGCGACGTAATTCTCTTTGACGGCCATCTCGCCGTGTTCCGCCACTCCCTCGACCTCATCTTCTATGTCGTCGGAAGTCCAACCGAAAACGAAATCATGCTCTACACCGTCCTCACCGCGTTGTTTGATGCCGTGTCGCTCTTGCTGCGCAATCAGGTCGAGAAACGTGCCGTGCTCGAAAACCTCGACTTGGTGTTGCTGTGCCTAGACGAGACCATTGACGACGGGTAACTCTCTCTGCCGTCACATCATCCCACACGACCTCATTTCATTTCCGTCGACAGCATCATCGTCGAGACCGACTCTACGACGATCGCTTCCAGAGTCAGTCGTCCGAAGGCCGATACGACCGAAATCGTCATCAACGAGCAGACGCTCATGAGCGCGTACCAGACAGTGAGAGAAAAGGTGCAACAGAGGATACAACAGCTCTAGTAGACTTGTCTCCTGTCGTTCGCCCAAACACGCCGGCAATGCTGCTGTTGCATCGTCTCCACCGAGATGTGTTACCAAAATGTTACATGACAGCATTATGTGTGCGTAACAGATCCAAGATGCATTGTAAAGTAGTTGTAGTCACACGCCCACCTGACATCTTACACCGAACTCATCGTACAGCCATCCCGATGCGCACCTCTGATGGTCACCTCTACTCGTACAAGAACCAGTTGATGTCGATTGGAAACCATCACCCTTTAACCCTGTGTGGTCGTCGGAAGTACGACCCGAGTGCTGCGGCAATGTGCTGTGGTCATGGATGGAGAGAAAGACTATCGGATATGCTATCAGCCGGCCCGCCGGACACCTATGACACGGTTCTGCTTACCCTGCTTTGAGGTCGACGTGGATCAAGATCTCGTATAGTGCTGCACCCGATGCTGCGACGACGGTAAGAGCGGTCGCCATTCGTTGGAGGGTGGATATGCTGTCGTCCGACAGGGTGAAGTCGGGGTGCTCGTAGATGGCGTAGGGACGCATGATCGTGAAGAGGAGCAAAGCTGGGAAGCGCGATGGATGGAGGATGGGTGTCTTATAACCTTGTCAAGACGGTGATCACGTTTTCTGAGCTTGACAATGGTTTAATGTAATGTCTCACTTTGAGCCGGTGTCTCGAACAAAGACTGATACGGCCACTTTGAGCAGAGGGGGAAATGATGGACGGTCTCTGAGATCGGAGGGGCGCTTTTATACAGCACGTGTGCCCCGCCTTTGCGGTATGATCTTGTGGGAGTCGTTAGCCGGTCGGTAGAGTTACTGCATCGCTTCCCCCATACATAACACCTTGGAACGTGCATCTCCGCGACCGCAGCGTTCCACTCAGCCGGCAGTCTTTGCCCGACAACGACCCGGCACAGCAACACAAACCTTGAACCAGCGTCATCGCTCCATTCTCCGCCAGAGAATGCCACTGTCACACAGGATGGGCCCAGTAATCTGATTCAGAGACACGCATCGTTTGATGTGTGTAAATACACCGCCGAGCGTCATAAAAACGGTAAAGTAACACACCGAGCATGCTCCCACCCACACAGAGAACCGTCTTCGCCAACTCTCTCACGAGCACGGCAAGGCTCGACATGGTCAAGGCGGGCGCGCACTCTAGTGCGATCCGATCTCGGAGCGCACGACATCATGGAAGCGAATACATATGCCTCAACGAGCCTATCCTCTCTGGTGCGATAAGTTCGCCAACAGCGTGGGCCTACGCCGGGAATGGTTGGGCACGTCTCAGCGCGTTGCTCGGTTCGGCAGAGCGGTCCATATGGGAACGCCGTGACAAAGACAAACCGCTTCTTCCAGATTCGTATTATTAGACTACCAATGGCAACCCCGCTCGCTGGCCCGTCTTTTTACCCGGGGGCACTTGACGCACGTCCCGGCGGTCCTCGCAAAAGGTTACACTCACTCGGTCAGGTCAGCGCATGATAAGACGGAGATTGATGTGCTATATTAGCTATCTGCGTCCCATGCTCGTTTCGACCCTTGCGGCGTTGACTGGCACGCCTCTGCCTCAACCGACGACCCAAAAACGCATCTCCCCAACCAGTGCAAGTCGCCTCGATAAGCTAGACTGATTGAGCATTCAGAAACGACGTACACTCTCTGCTCTTCACCACAGGCGAGCATGTAAGTCTCTTGGGTTATAGATACTTAACATCTCATCATGCCGCGGGGGTACACTCAGGGTCCACACGTTCAGGGAGAGCAACATGCGCATCGTGTGCGGGCTCGCCACCCCGGGATGTGCTCAAGTCAACTCGTCTGACAACGGCCATCACGTCGTGTTTCTTTCGAGTCGAAGAGCCTTGACGCATCTACGCGAGGGATCGAGTCCGTGAACCATCATCGTTGCATCGTTGCGACGGCGTTTTCCCATAGGCACTGAATTCACCGCTTGGACACGTTGATGAAAATTCCGTCCATGAAAGCTTCACGGGACCAGCTGATCTTGTTCATGTAGATAGGTACCGCCCCCCCTGATCACGCAGCAATGGGACTCGTGACCACACACGTGGGGCCGGCTCACTCAGTCGAGAAGCGTTCGTTGACATTTTATTTGATCCGTTTGCTCGTACTGATGTCGGTCGCTGTTTGTTGATTCCCTTTTTTGACGGGGTTGAGAACGCGGGTTACATTGCGTGATGATAGGGAGGGGTGAGTACGTTCATCAGTTTGTATGGTTTCTGCCTCGTGCACCGCTAGCGGGGAGTACGGCGCTGACGCGCATGATGAGAGCGACCGGCAAGAAACGAAAGGGAAAGCGGGTCATCCCAGTTCTTGCACTTGCAATTCTGTCCAGCATACGTCTCGTCGGTTCAGCGGAGGCCGTCGTCTCTTTTCGGTAGCGAATCCGCAGCGAGCACAAGAATAGCGTCAGAAGGCAGACGAATATGTGCAAGAGCTGCAGTCCTGTCGTACCTACGACATGGTAAGTTTAATACATCGTAGCGCTGTACCCGAGGCGTGCTCAGGGTAGGATGACACCTGGGAGTGTTGGAAAGTAGGCGTTGGCACTATGTACATACTCGGCACACCAATCGCTGAGCCGATGAATTATTCGGGGAAAGAGGGCCCACGGAATCAATGAGCTACTGATAAGCTTGATGGCAAATTTCTCCTGGGGCCCATCGATCGATCCGATCCAAGACAGGCTTTAGACCGTGTGAGACGATATCTATCCGTATTCGTTTGACGACGCTGCTTCTCAGGGACGCAGTGAGTCGGATCTCACCGTGCCACACACGATTCTTCGCACTGGACGCCGACATTCTCAACTGAGACATGTGCGCGGGTAGACTTGTCGCGCGAAGTGTCGCATAAATATTATGTTAATACTTCCGAGACAGTGCGGCGCACCACAGGTTCGGCATCGACTGCAATTGTGAACCTCCCGCCTCAACAGCGCTATCGTCAACTCCCAATTCTGAGGTGCAATCAGGTGGGTGAGAATAGCAAGGGGAAGGTTATACGAAAAGAGAAACATTGGGACCTTGTCGAGTCAGTCAGCCTGTCGTTTCAATCCATCCTATTTTTATAGCCCAGCCTCGTGTCTCGGTTAGCATCGCGGTCCTGCATTTTCTCTGGTCACGGTGGAACTTGTAAAAGAACGCTAGTTTTGCAGTCCACGGGACGATCCCTAGGTAAACTGGATCCTGATCCAGGCAGATTCTGACCTATTGACCCAGGTGCGAGTTCGGACGAATGGAGTTTCGGACGGGAAGGGACACCAAGACTCCTAAGATCTATCTGCGGCTGTTCTTACGCTGAAATGATACTACGGTATTGGTTTAGCTGCGACCTTCCCGGCTTGGAACAAACTCTGTCATACCTCAAAATTCCGCCCTTTCTTATGCCCTTCCTGCGATGGCATCTGTCCAGACAGATTCGTGAAGGAAACAGTAGTGATTTGATGGTAGCTTTGGTGACCTAGCTTCCTTAAGTAATAATATGATGGGGACACGGACTGACAGGCAGTCTACTGGTAAGGTTATCGTTATCTCAGTGTATATCCTGTGAGATAGTGGGTAAACATACTGAAGAGCAGTGAAATCAGCACTAGGAGTGGACTCGCAACGGGAAAGAGACTCAAATCACGCGCACATAGTTGCACAGGAACACGTGCCGCCCAGTCTCTCGCCGTATGTATTTTCATTCACCAATTCTCCGCCCCACCACCCATCTTCGGGTGCGTCCGTGTGCGATCTCGCCAGAGGAGACGGAGACTCCTGTCTGGGTGGCCCCAATTTGGAGCACATAATTGCTCGGAAACACGTCTCGCCCGGCCTGCTTTTGCGTGTAGTCCAAGAATTCACCCCTCCACCACCCATATTTATTTATTATTATTATTAAATTATTATTATTATTTAGAGTCGTTTGCGTGCGTGACGGCGATGATTATTATTGTTCCCCACCTTGAAGTCAAACTCTTCGTCGATTGTCGCTGCCAAATGGTCGTAAAGCGCCTTGACTAGATCAAGATCCGCGCACCAGATGCCATCATCATTGGCCATCCAGCCCAATGCAATAATTTTTTATTATTATTATAACCCCTGTTCCGAAATCAAACTCTTGGTCGAGCGTCGCAGTATCCTAGGGTTGCATCCTAGGGTTAGGGTTAGGGTTAGGATACTTCATGTGTAGTACCTTCGCACGTCGCGGTACACGACAGCGATGTATCACGCCCTCAACGGCCCCGCATCCAGCGCCGTCGTCGACTCCAAACAGGCCTAGCTGGCTCTTTCATCTTGTACCTCATTTACTGCGTCTTTGAATAACGACGACGACGACCGAACGAACAGACACCACCGTTGCATCATGTCTGCCAGACGGCAGTCATCCACCACTTCGTTGGCAAAGTACGCTCGCACGACGGCGACGTCCCCGGGCCCCTCCTCCGACGCCCGTAGTAACCTCGACTTTTGCAACGCATTTTGGGGAGTAGGCGATGGCGGCGTCGACGTTCTCTTTGCGCGTATGCGCGGCGCAGCCCGAACCATGGACGAACTGCGCAACTTTTGGAAGGAACGGTACGTCCCCTCTCATTGTTAATCCCTCGAGCCCTTCCCCTCCCCATACACGCACACGCACGCCACCATTGTTCATGGATGTCGTCTGCAGATCGGCGATCGAGGACGAGTATGCCAAACGACTTGCAAAACTGGCCAAGATATCGATCGGAAAGGACGAGATCGGGTGTGTGGCCTTCGATTGATTCCTCGCTCGCTCGTTGTCGCGTTTCTGATCACACATCGGCAGGGAGCTCCGTAATTCGATTGACACGCTCCGGCTCGAAACGGACAAGCAATCCGGGTTCCATTTACAACTCGCACAACAGATCCGAACGGACCTGGAAGGACAGGTCAGCGCGTTCGTATCCAAACAACAACAACATAAAAAAGTGTATCAAGCAGCGATCGAAAAAGAGTTCAAGGTGAAACAGACGAGGGAACAGCACGCCGGAAAAGCGCGCGAAAAATACGAGGCCGACTGTCTGCGGATCAACTCATATACGGCGCAGTCGACGCTCGTGCAGGGCAGGGACCTGGAAAAAATTCATCTCAAGTTGGAGCGTGCGCAGCAGACTGTGCAGGTGAACGAGAATGACTATGCGCAGTGCACGCGGGTGTTGCAGGAGACGATGCAGAAATGGGAGCAAGATTGGAAGGGGTTTTGTGATTCGTGTCAGGATCTCGAGGAGGAGCGGATCGAGTTTACCAAGTTTAACATGTGGGCATACGCTAACGCTTTGTCGACGACGTGTGTCTCGAACGACAGGGTACGTGCCGTGCGGCCATCGTATCCAGAAAGCTTACCGATTCTTCATTCGCACATCGCCAGTCCTACGAGAGACTGCGTCTTGCGCTGGAACAATTGGAGCCAGAAAAGGATATGGAGAACTTTGTTCGAGATTATGGCACAGGGAGTGCGGTCCCTGAACCCCCCTTGTTTGTCAATTACGCGAATACCGACGCACCCCCCGTATCGTCTACCCGAATCGTCACGCGACCTGCCAACTTTGTCCGCCACACGCAAAGAGCCAATCGCGCTACTGCTCCCCCACAGGACGACGAACCCCACGAGGACACGAACCTCGCTGGTGTTGGTGCTGTTGGAAGTGTTGGTGCGCCCCACGGCACACCTACAGATATCGCTTCGTTGTCGAGAAATGGCACGCAGAAGTCGACGGCGAGCCTGAGCTCGACGGTAAATGGCGTCAATGGAAACGTTTCTTCCACTCGAGATCCTCAGAGACGTCAAAGCATTACATCGGCTCCCACTCGACCCGTTTCGGGTGGCGATCCTGTTGATCCGAACAGAGATCCTCAGCAACAAAAGACCGTTCAAGCGAGGACATCTCCTGCAGTCGGAGAGCAGGATCCGTTGGTCAAGCAGATGGCAGAGCTGAGTACTGCCGCTGCTGTCAATGGGAATGTAAGAAGAAATACGATCCATCGGGATGGCCCGCCCTCGTCTGTCGAGTCGCGCAAGGGCACCAGGGATTCGTTGTCGATGCCCTCAACCGGGACGAGTGCCAACGCTGCACCACGTGACTTCCGCAACTCGGCAGAGCTTGTTGTTGGCTCTTACCCGCTCGCACAGGCACCATCGCGCTCGGCCTCACCTAACCCGCCCAAAGCTGTGTTGGCTGCACCACCTCCGCCCTCGGTACCGCCTTCGACGTCGAACATACCCATAGAACGAATCGTGAGTGGGTATCAGCGTCCGTTCCCTGGTGAGCCTCGGAGCCGAGTCAATTCGTTCGTCGGACCGGCTCCTCCGGTCATGAATCAGAACCTAGAGAAGAGCGTGCCAGGTCCGACCAGCAGAGGCGGATACCAGGGCGTCGCTACACAGTCGTTGGTCCCCCGTCGCCCGTCGCCCGCAAGAGGTCCTAGCCCGACGGCTTCTGTGCAGTTCTACAACCGAGGTCCTCCCGCACCAAACGCATCGCCCAGCAATGATGTACTCCATCGCGGCGTGTTGGCACCACGTCTACCAGTGACACCAACGAATGCCGTTGGAATCACACTGAGTCCGGATGGGCGGGTGATGCACGATATGATGGCACAGCAGCCCGTCCGGCAGGGTTCGGTGTACCCTCAACCTGCGCTACCTCACTCTCAACCCATGCAACCCCCTCAACCCCAGCCCATGCAACTCCCTCAACCTCAGCCCTATTCTACATATCACGACTCGAACAGGGCATTGACGCACGCACAGCAGCAACAGCCACCCCCATCGCGTAACGACTATGCTGTGGTGGCATCCACCCCTTACGGAGGCGTTCAACCATACAACTACGGCCACCCGCCTCAGCAACCAGGCTTCAACGACGGGTACCAAGTTCAGCCGTACGGCCAGCCTGCACAGTCGAATTTCAACAATTATGGCTCAGTGACGAGGCCGGCGTTTCATAATCCGCAGAGCCAGAGTGTGAGCCACGTGCCAGGGAATTCGATGCAGAGGCTTGGAGCCAACACGAGCGTGCTTCGATCGACGAGCCCAGGAATACGGCGGTCACCGTCGCCTGCGGCGCCACGTGGACAGCTGCCCCCGCCGACGGGGACGTATACGGATGATGGTCGGCCGATCTTGTTTTACGGTGCGTGTATTCTGTGTTGCCTTGCGTTGGAATTGGCATTGGCGCTGATCTTGGTGAACGTAGTCAAAGCACTTTACGACTATGCCGCGACGATGGACGAAGAATTTGATTTCCAAGCGGGGGATATCATTGCGGTCACAGATACGCCCGAGGATGGGTGGTGGAGCGGGGAGTTGACGGACGATTCGCGTAGTCGGGCTGGACGACACATATTCCCCAGCAACTTTGTGTGCTTGATTTGAGAACGTCGTATGTCTCTCTTTTCCTCTCCTCTTCATTCCCTCTTTTCTTTTCTTGCTTGATAGTCGCTGGTTTATCCTCTTGTCGGACTCTCGCTGTTTTTACACCCTCTCCATCTAACAGGATATCTCACTCTAATCTTTCCCTTCTATTCCCGTCTCTGTCATCGTTGTTTTCTATCCACCGCATGTACGTGTGGTGTGTCATGGTGGTGGAAGGGCCCACTAGGTGGCCTACGGAAGGCAAGCTGGGCTAGACACGTTTTTGGGCAACTGCGTGCTCCAGTTGGGTTCCCCCCGACAGGTAATATATTAAATGCATGGAATGGCATTGGAGGGGCTTTCATATCTGCTAAGGCGTAGACGATGGTCTCGCATAGTAAGCACTGGGTGACTATTCGGCGACGAACGACGTTGAGGAGGCTGACATCAAGGCAGGGATAGCATTCAACTAGATAATTCGATAGCAACGTAAAGCGGGACAGCGTGTACAAAAACCAAGGTATTTGAGGACATTGCAAAGCGAAAAAAAGTATGCTAAAACTAGGCACCCAGATGTACATACAGAATCCGTTGATCGAATGGTACCTTGATGGATTTCATCGTCTTGTTCAGTGCAAACGCAGCACGCGTATAATCCAATCGTCCCGAATCGTCCACCATATACTTGTAAAACGTCGACGTGATCTTGTTCGTCTGATCGTCGTCCACCGCCCACATCGTCCCAATCACAGATCGGAACCCAACGAACTGCATCGCAGACGCGAGGTGGATCGCCTCATCCGGACTTTCCTCGTCACCGACGGTCGTATGACACGCAGACAGGTACGCAAATTCCGGGTTCTTCGGTTCGCACCGGATGATCTGCTCGATCGTAAAGTAACCGTCCCCCAGAGCGAACGCAGACTCGAACGGCCGCGTCGGATTCGGGATACCGTGGCATGCAAGGTGAACCCACTCATTCCTGTCCAACTCCTCGACGACCCTATCAATGCATGATTCCTCTCCGTCTATCTGCGTATACGTGGCGAATCCATCGATGTGCTGACCGATCTTCTCCAGTTCCGTGCCCACCGAAAAGAGTTCGTTCTCCCCTGATGCCTTGGCTTGACCGATTGCGACGAAATGTCTCTCTCCACCGTCGGAATCCGATCGACTGTGACGTCTAGAACGAATGAGTGCACTCAGAGTTGGAGTGTAGGACGAGATGTAGAGACTGGTCAGATTCCGTTGACCCCCCCTATATGGACCTGCAGCGTGCAAAGGGAGAAGAGAGAACTCGGAGGTGGGACACCACCAGATGCGTGAGGAAACTGGAACGATCGTCTGGAGGACATCAACAACCGGACGAACAATCCATTCCCAGACCTCCCGTAAGAAGGACCCGAGCTGTATCGTCATGTCCTCCTTTTTTGCACGCACAATTAATGTATGGAGCTCGGCGGACATGTCCTGAACAATTTTTCGTGTGATCCGTAATGGAATGTGAACGGGATCGCGATCAAGAGTGACGATGAGGGCGTCGCAGGAATACTCGCTTGCATTCAGGATGATGACAGGCCCTCCGACAGCGGCGTGTTGGAGATCTGAGAACAGGGGAGGAAGAAGGAAACGGGAGAGACCAGGCAACTCGCGAATATTG
>JBBPLW010000200.1:0-30227 GCA_038089995.1 Tylopilus balloui
CGAGTAGTGAACCTAGACCTTTTCGGCATCTACGAGCGCCGAATCCCACTCTCGTAAACGTGTCCGGACGAGAGCTCGGCTAGCAAATAGATGGTAGTTTGTATTCTGAGACGTAGTGATTGCTGTGGTCAATAATGATTCCACGTTTGCAAGCTGATCTTGTTTCCACATATTGAGGGCGGCATCGTTGATGTGAAAGTCTGGCGCACGGAAGGTGGGGTGTAGAGGAGACGAGGAGATTGAATCCCATGTTTTGAGTAACAAATTTGATGAGATACGGCGAAACGGAACGAGGCACAGTACTCACAGAGATGGAGGGTTCATTTTCGCGTTCGCCAGGTCCTCCCTGGAGTACGAACAGAATGGAGTAAGTTCAACGCGTATGATGAGCGAAAAATGAGATCCTAAGCGAACACATACATCGAGAGGATAACTCCCATCATCTTCATTGTTTGACTTGATTGTCCCGGACTCGACTTTAGCAGATTGGCAGAGTTCTTCCTAAAGTACATAGAAAAGAGAGTTGGTTCGACGTGTACGAGGAGCGAGCGATGAGATCCTACTACGGGGGTATTGTCAAGTGAATTGTCGTCGTGGCCAGCGGAGGTCAAAGGCTGCTCTTGGGCTTGCTCGTGAGTGGATCCCTGACATGGTGTACATGCAGCAAAATCATTCTAATAAGCAAGGTACTTACCACGACGTGGGACAGACTTTCAATTATGACTTTTCCTCGATTCCCAATTGTAATAAAACGGTCGTCTGGTGAGAATGCAATTGAATATATGTCTCCGTTGTATTGGATGACACCGAGTTGGATGTGTGTCGCTGCGTCCAAAGACGATACGGTGCGACTTGCAGAGTATGCAACGAATTCTCCATGTTTCGGTAGAGCAATGCACGCCCGTGTTGTGGTGTTAGGAACAGCCCAATCCGAGACTGGTGACCCTGTGGTGGGTTCGATTTGTGTGATTTTTCCATGGGATACGGCAAAAATGTGATCGTTTGTCCAGAGGAGACCAGTGTTGCAGCATGGGATGACTGTTACATCGACTTCCACCAGTAAGCGCGCATCACTGCTGTCGTAGATGGACATGGAATCGCTAGTGCCAGTGGCGATCCGGTCTCCTCGAGGCGAATATTTTGCTGTGAAAACAGTTTTGTTGTGACCGAGTATTTGCAGTTGTCCGTGTGAGGCGATATCCCAGACTGAGGCCGTCTTGCCAGGCGCCACGAGTTTGGTCGAGTCTGGCGAGAAATCCACACCATTGACGGAGCCATACTGGAATTCGTGCTTGATGTCTCGTTGGCGTGTTTCTGTGTCCCAGATATGCATGTTACCCGAGCTTGTCCCCGCCGCGATGTGTCTGCCATCCTTGGACATGGCGAGACAGAGGAAAATACCACTCGTGTGCATCGCTGCGATTCTTTTCCCGTCTTCCATCTGCCACACTTGGACCCCACTGGGACCACCACTCCAGAGATGCTTGCCGTTTGCTGAGAAAGTCATTGCATATACCTGACTACCAACGTCAATTTCAGTTCGGTTACGGCCCTCTTGTCCAACTATCAGCATCAGTACACGTTACATCCTGTCAGTTCGCACCAATCGCTGTCGACGGCGTGGTCATGATGGACACAATCCAGGAGCGTAGTCGTGGGAGTCGGTGTACAAGGTGTGAGATTTCTCCACACTACTTACACGTTGCTCTTTCTTGATATAGGTTGGCACTCATCCTTCATCGCGTTTTCGGCACCTGTGCCATGTTTCCTACCAGGAATCGTTCCAAGACAATTATGATGGCCGGAGAGTCGCTACCTCTTTCATGGCACGACACACTCGAGCGTGCTTTGACGGGTCCACCAATGGCGTTTTTGTCCTGCTCCACGGAGCAGTCGTGGCATCCGTGCCGCCATCTTCACCCTATTTAACTTTTAATATGCTGATCCGTTGATACACAGGCCCCTTGGCCTGAATGTACCACTGTGCATCATAACCCACCCGTCGATCCACGTTGGCAACATACCTATCCCTACACTCGATTCGTGGGCGAGATGTTCAAGCCCAATTTCAGGGTCGTATACCCCGGGTTATCTTTGCCACTGTCTTCTCTGTTGCCTGGAGTACAACCTGTACTCCCTCCATCATCATTGGTTTGTTGGCCAGTATGCTTTTCCTCCTACTTTTTCGTCACTCGCAACATCAGACAAGTTTGGTTTTGTGATGCGCCAACTCAGTACCTCGAATTTGTCGATGGGCACTGAATGGGATAACTGCTCTGCCCAGTCATTTACCTCTTTCCCAATGACCGGTCTGGCCTGACATTGTCACATATCTTACAACTACGGTTGAACCGAAGCATCGGGTTAGTGTTGATTATCGTGCCGCGTTATCTTGTACACTTTCACGGACACCCCACAACCATCTAGCCGCTTGCACCTTCTGTACTGCATCAACTTCCTGCCAGAAAGCTTTAAAGGCGTATGCAGTGGCACTCACTATGTACAACTTGCATTCCCCGCGCTCACATGGTCCATCTTCCTCAAGGCAGGTACGGTATCGTAATCACGTTTCTCCAAGTCTGTCTTGTATCACTATTCGACACACGGTTCTGAGTCGTTCAGTTTGGCATACCATTGTTCGCACTCTGACGACGGGTCTATGGGTATTCACACGATGAAAGATGGCGTGGTGGTCCCCTAAATCGTTTGGGAGTCCCAATTTTCAACGGCTTGCCTTTTGGCCTAACCACAACTAATCTGATTTTCGGCGAGAAGACGTAGGCAAGCGAGCGCGATCGTATGTCGACTGTGACGCAGAAAAGGCACACAAGCAGTGGGTTCGTTCAAACCTTGGGTATTCCTATGCTTGCCCAGTATTCTGACCCTGGTTCATGCTCACACAGATCACTTCGTCGGTCTCGCTGACTCCTGTGCAGCTCGGGATGATTCGTAAAACGCCAGAGCGGTTCTCTGTGCTCATGGGTCTCTGGTCATTTCGTGTCATTCAGGACGTCCAGTACATGTCATCTGCGGAACCACCCCCAGCTGTACTTCCCCCCGGGTCAGTATGGTGGAATGTCATCCAGCCATGGCAGAAAACGTGTTGACGCCGGTGCCGGTTCGCAGGAGAGTATCGTTTCCTGGACAGATGGTGTATCCCTCTCCCGCGGGCCAGTTATTCGGTTGCCTGCGGCATTTGCTGTCGCGAAGATCAGATGGCACAATACGACGATGGCGAGAAAGAACGTCGAGTTTAGCGTTCAGGGAGCTCGGGAAATAGTTAGGAGACACCCTAAAAGGGTCCGGTAAGTACCGCGCTGAGATGCCAAACACGTAATCCCGACGTGGACTCGCCTTGGGCGATACACGAAAATTTCCTGCGCCTTCGAAACCCGCAAGGCAGCTCCGAGGTATAACGCATTCTTTTGCATGCGTCGACAGTGTGTCCCGGTTCCACTAATGGGAACACCCTGCAACTTTGATACCAGCGTTCAAGTTGGGAGGAAAAGACATCGCTGTCGATCCGTTATCGCTCAGTCGTTATAAACTCATGTCATGGATCGTCCATTACCATGCAAGTAGAATATAAGGTATCATCATCAATTGTACCAAGATAAGAATAGACCATAGGTATATACGTGTACCAAGAATAGATAATAGCTTTGGCCTAAATATAGTCCTTTGTCCGAACGACCGGGCGACGCTACAAAGCCACCCAACAAGTTCAGAAGCGCAAGGCGATCGTAGTAAGTAGAGGTCCGCTTCCCATGCACGCAGATGCGAATATGCTCACCCCTGTTGGTTGCGAAGCCCAGGAGTAACCCAGCACACCGACGGCATTAAGTATGAAGCCCACCGCAGCAAGCAGGACACAGAGTACATGGGTCCGACTCAAGAAATGATGGGACGACGCATTCGACTTGAACAGTCCTTTCCCAACAGTCGAGAGAATGGGTGGTTCCAATGGACACCAGCCAACTCTTTCTTTTCGCACCGGCAATGACTTGGGCATCGTGGATTGGCCATCATTGCTCGTTGGGGTTCGTTGATCAATGGGGCCCCGCCCGACGTCCCCGATCACGGGTCCCCCAAGAGGCAAGTTTGTTACTAGAATGCCTTCCATGATCATCTCTTCGCGCTTAGCTTCTCTCAGCTTATAGTTGATCAAGAGAAATGCACCCAAAAATGAGAGGACGGCTATGTATGATGAACGTGAGCGAGATTGCAGTGAAACAATCACGGTCATGGTACGTACAAGCATAAATGTGCACAATCAATGCGCCAAGAAGACTCGCGTTCGATGCCTGCAAGACGTTATTTCTCCAGTCGTCACCGCTACTCGGTTTCGTGTTCACTAGTATGACTGCTTCCGTTGATGCGAAGAAAGTAGTCTACAAACAGAATTCATCAGACTACGGTAAAGGTCGTAGCACGAAAACTTACGATGACGCTAATTAACTGGAGTCGTTCCTGCCAGGAGTTAACGAGATTCCTCATGGCCTGTTTTCGTGCATTTTCATCTTCTGCATCTTGCTCCTCTTGTGTACCTGGACCAAAAATTAAGCAAGATCGTCAATTGGAGGTGAACGTAAAAGCTGACAGACTTTTCTTCTCCGGCTGATTATGAAAGTCATCAATATCATGTCGCCGCCTTATAAATGCAGCAGGAACAGGCTGGGCGAAAGCTCGTGCGACGGAGGTCACGATTCTGTGGGGTCCTAGAAGCGGTTCGTGAACATAGGCAACTTGAAATTGACTGTATGCACACCAGGGGGTAGATACGTGTGTATGGAGCGCATCTCGGTGTCGAGGAAGAGTCGAATATACGCAATCCGAGTATATACGCCGGGGAAAACCTGTACGGCAAGATGAGCATGCAGTGTCGACCGTCGTGACAACATTGTCTTTTTACGGGCATCACGGCCGAGCGGACGATTCGTGTGTCAACCTAAACATTGATCATTGGTATGGAAATTGTCTGGCTGCGGACCGAAGCAAACCATCAACAAAGACTGATCAACTGTTCGAGCCCTTGCAGTGACGACCGGTGTTTTCTTGAACAGCGATGACTGGGCATCAGCGTCAAACTTGTCGAGTACAATAGGTCGGGCAAGTGTCTTATGGGGCACTACTCGGACCCACCCACACCAACAGGCCATCCGATTATTTCCCTGGTAGGCGAATGTCTTTAACCTGCCAGGATGCCAGTGGCATCCATGCAGCTCGCTTGCAGCGGTCAGCCCGTGAACATGCACAGCCGGCGACCTGAGCTAGTGTGCGGATATGTGTTAACTTGAAAGCGCGGCTGCCGCGGCGGGCTCGATAGAGATGCCAGTGGAGCCGCCACACAGCCCTCAGTTTCAGAATCCTGCTCAAGCTGACGGCATGGAAACGGTACCAAGGAGCGATGACCGAGACGTGCGTGTATCGTGTGCGTTGAACGCAAAAGTGGTGCAGAATTCGGCTTCCAGACAATCAATGTGACTCGCTGCGGCTGCGCAGGATGCTGTGAGTTCTGACTAGCATGTCGCGCAATACAGAATGATACTGACTAGGCTCACTTGGGTTAGTGTGTTCCGAAATGACTCGGCTCCGCGCAGCAACGCGTAGTTTTTCCCTCCTTGGCAGCCAGGAAGTTTGTACTGTACATACTGGCTCTTGCGATCGAAATGTGCAGTCATTTGGGATAGAGTATTCATCGCAAGGTTCAACTTGTGCGCCTCTTCATTTGCTTCGTTAAACTTTACCTTGCAGTCGGCGAGTGCCTGCTGGCCCGGGCCCACACGCACCAAGCTCTCTTGCGCCGAAGGGGGAAAAGATTCAATCTGGAACACGTCCGGAGATAGCGGCGATAAATCAGCGCTCAGCAGTATTATTGACAACACACAATGCAATGATGTCCACCGTCCAGAGCACCGTCACCGCTGCTCTCGGCAACATTGCGGAGAGGTATCCGCGACGCCCAACTAGAACCCAGCCTGGCCCGCAAGGAACCCCCCCGGGAAACTTGGTCGTCTGCTCTGAGTCTTCAGATATTGGAAATCTCCAATCACCTCAAGATTCAAAGTAGTGACTGTGGCCGAGAATATCCAGGTCCAATTGACAGCCTCGTCCAAGCCACGTACGTGCGCTGTCCGAGCTCATGCTCACTGACCCAACAGCTAGGAATGAAACGGATCATGGCAGGATATACGAACTTGGCGCAGAATGTTCCCAGTCCAACACGGTATCCCGGGTCCGTTTCTGGTCGTCTCTAGAGGCAAACCACTCGATTTCTGGTCCCTAAGTCCATTCAACATGAGGTCGTGTTGGTGACACTTGTTGCCCATCGCCATCACACCGTTGTTCCGACGAGACGACTGGGTATGTTCGGTGTAGCGAATTCTGCACGGTAGCGCAACGTGGACAAGTCCCATTTACCCTATTCATTCATCAATGCGCCAGCGCCATCGTTCAGCTCACATTCACGTCGTTGGTAATATCTAGGATAGGTCTCTTGAACACGGAGCTCCAAAAACACTTGCACGGCATCTTTTGGATTGACACTAGCTTGAATCTCTTCTAGATTCAAAACGACACCGGAAATAAGCGCGTATCATAGGTCGCTTTCGAAACCTAAGAAAATCGTAATTTGAGAGTTTTATCAATGGACCACGGACATATCCTTCGAAAAGCTGTTGGTGTAAACTTATCCCGGATGGACTTGTCCTCAGGGCCTCACGATAGATCGGTCGCCGCAACTCGGTCACGTACTTTCACAAGACACTCCGAATCGTTTGTTTGGGCAGTTTTTTTTGCCGTCATAAGTATCACATTAGTTTCCCGGGTGCCAATGTCTTTTGCCATCCGACAGCAATATCGTTTTCGACCTCATCACAACTTTGCCATACCTGCTTGGAGCACATATTTCGACGAACGCTTCGCCTTGACCTTGTCTAATTCCACGATCGTGATCGACCTGCATTCTGTCGCATGATTATACCCGAGCCTGTGGCATCCGGTCACGGGATAAACAAGATGAGCATAAAAGTCCTTAGAAAGCTCACCTCGTTCGACCGTCCTCACCGCCGGCTTTAAAGAACTCAGGACGGCGCAACAGACTGACAACCGCCGCGCCACCGAGACCGAGGTTATGAACGAGGCCATACTTTCCGCGCTTGTCCGGAATATCGAATAAGTTTGACGCTTGGGATTTGCCACACCCTTGCGCAAACCGGTGAGCGGGAATGATGGAACGAACGGGGTGAGGACATACATTCACGTAATTGCACTAGAATTTGGGATCGAATCAGCAAGTGGCCGTACGGCGGAGGATTGTGCGCAACACGTACTCGTGATGGAGAAATGCATTCCTAGTCCGGTTGCGCCGATAGGGTGGCCCCTCGCCTCGAGGCCACCGCTAGGATTAATGACATATTTTCCACCATACTATGTCAAGTTAGAATAGCGTACTGGTCCAAGCAGTGAGGTCTCACGGTGTTGTCGCCATCATCCACAATCTTGTGGGCCGCATCCGGAACACAAAGACCTAATGCAGCGTACGTGATGAGCTGTCAAAGCAATTCTTATCATCGGCGAAATGCAGTCAACAGATCGCCACGCCTACCTCTGCCGGAGCAAAACAATCATGTAGCTCGATTACGCCAACTTCGTCTCGTCCCTGTCCCGGCGCGAACCCAGCCTGCGCAAAGACTTTGTCTGCACATTGTTTCG
This sequence comes from Tylopilus balloui, assembly GCA_038089995.1. Classification (NCBI taxonomy): domain Eukaryota; kingdom Fungi; phylum Basidiomycota; class Agaricomycetes; order Boletales; family Boletaceae; genus Tylopilus; species Tylopilus balloui. Next base: position 7,714 of record JBBPLW010000200.1, read on the forward strand.
TCATCTCATACCCGACCAGTTGCATAGCACTCCCTGATTCGAACGTGGCTGGATCGTCTGTCGCGAGTGCTTGTGCGACGATCTCGATAGCTTGGTTTTCAAGCTTGTGAGCGTGTACAAAGTCCTCAGAAGCGACTATGCAACAAGCTGCGCCGTCCTGGGGACCAGAGAGGGCATCATACCAGTGCGTACAAGCACAGCGGAAAGAATCTGTTGTCTTACAGACGTCGGAGCGCACATAAGCTTGGTGAGCTTGTCAGTAACTTCGGGCGAGTTCAAGATCTGTTCTTCAGTCCACCCGTCCCGGAACTGAGCATACGGATTGTGGACAGCGTGCCTGTGATTCTTGGAAGCTGTCGCGTTCAAGGCGGGATCTCAAACACCATGAAATGGCACCGTGCATAGTACGCACCGATCTTGGCAAAGTGCTCGACGTTGGCGCCATACCTGACACAGTATTCCTTCCCGGCGTTTGAAAACATCCTCGGAGCCACTGGCCCAAAGTTTTCGCCCAGTGTCTCTTCCAGTTCTATGGTCTTGAAGCCCAATAGAACAGTCGGCCCGAGACGGTCCGAAAAATGGTTAATAAAGCTCCCTGAAGCCATGCGCTCGAATCCGAGCGCAAGCGCACACTCCACAAGGGAGGTTTTAACGGCATTTGTTGCATGAACGAGGGCGGTGCTCCCTGTGGAGCAGTTGTTGTTGACGTTCGTTATCGGGATGCCGGTCATGCCAAGGTTATACAGGGCACTCTACATGGCGATGCTGCACGTAAGCGACCACGGGGCTGCAAGACCGGTAATTGAAAAAAACCTACCTGGCCACTCGTGGATTCGCCGTAGCAATATCCGGCGAATGCGGCCTCGACAGCGCCGTACGTTATCCCTCCAAGAACATGCTTCAAGGTGCCTGCAGTAAGCAATGGCACGCCATACCTGCGTCAAGTAGTGCTTTTGTCCCAGCCTCCAGACCCATCTGCGAGCAGTGAGAGGATTTTAGAGGACAAAGCGAAGAAAAAGACCTACCTCTTCGATTGTTCTCTCGCCTCTGGGCTACGAAGCTCTTGTTGGTGAACCCCGCCACCAAGGTGGGTCAAAAATACCTTAGTGAATGCTGTGGATCCGCAGCCAATAATGAATGTTCGCCTGAATTCGGGGAAGGGCATGCTGGACAACGGAAAGCGACATTGATGGGTGAAGCTACCAGGTGTTTTTATAGACGCTGGGGGGCTATACGAGTCATCCTTTCGGGGCTAGCATTTGCAAAAAAAGCCGAAATCACTACAAGACCTCTTCTACGTTGAGCGAGCTCTTGTTGAGGCGATCTCAGGAGCTGCCCCATGTCACGAAATTGTGAATCAGAACATTTCTCGGGTACTTTTACTGTCCTGGGTTGAGTCTGGGAATTGCTTATCTTCGAAAAAGCGATGTCATTCTGTATCCAGATGCAATCGTCGTGATCACACGAGCTCAGATATCTTTGGGCTCCGGGAACCAGATAAAATTTGATGTGAGAGTCAGCGCCTTATGGGCCAGGGCGTGGCTCCAACGTAGGAATCCACGTTTATCCCACTTATTCCCGATCAAACAATTCTTTAGCTTCATCAACGCACCAAGTGGCTAGGTGTGGTTGATAGAAGAAGAGTGTTGTGGTGATAACGTCGGAATCCAGTGTGTGGTTTTCGCTCTCGGTGAATTCTTGAACTCCAATTATCCAGACTGCTGTAGCGGCGTAGACCATCAGAAAATCATGTATCTAAACCAGAGATATCTCCCAACGTCTATTGTCAGATCCGTAATCATCAATCGTCTATGCCATTTAGGCATCACTGCTAGCATCTAGATCGACCGTCAGACCTTCGCCCGATACGATGTCCAGGTCAGAATCCTGTTCTTCCGTATTGGCGCCAGTATCTTCCCGGATCATAAAAGCAGGGACGGAGACACCAGAACGTATCTTTGGACCTGGCCTTCGCGCAAGGTTAATCTCTCTTCTGGACTGCTGGACTGCTGCCAGGGCTTCCAGCTATGCGATGAAATGAATGTTCGAAAGCATCCCATTACAACGTGATAAGAGTACCTTTTTCTGGATGTTAAGATCCTCTACGCGCTTTTGTCCCACTTTCGTGGCGGGATCGAACCCAAGATGCTTGATGATGCTTGCAGAGTACGCCGGTTTCTTAGGCGCACTCGTCGATGTCGTTTCCTCGTTCTCGTCTTCCGCCTCCACTGCATTGCGCTTGCCCTTGTCCGCTTTCTTTCCCTTCTCTTTCTCCTTCTCACTCTCGGATGCCTTCAACATCTTCGCTGCGACCTCCCTAGCTTTTGTGACAGCCCTCATCCCTTCCTTGTCCCTATCTAGTAGCGTCTTCAGTTCCTTGTCAGCATCTTGTCCGAGCCTCCGCTTTGCCTTTTCCTGTGCTTCTCTGCCCAACCTTTCAGCTGTGAACATATCCCTAGCAGTCCCACCGACGATGTGTCCAGAAACAATGTACGTTGAGCTCCCTGCGGCAGGCTCAGGCTGCAGACCCCACTGACGAGAGGGGTCATACTCAGGTTTGCGCTTACGAGCAGAGGTCGCCGTCATACCCGATGTCCTGTACACAAAACCAAAAAAAATTATTGTCTCACCGCGTGAGGAATTCGAAGACGTCCCAAACGAACCCGGCTGAAAACTCTGCTCTCCCCGCTCGCTGTCTCTGGACAGCATTCGTTAGATGCCATTCGCAGACGTCGCTCACCCTTTTGTCCGTCCAACTTCCGCAGGGTTTACCGTCCTTCTTGGCCACTTTACACATGCCAAGGTCGCGAGCACGTCCAATAATAGCTATCGAAGTCGCAGATTCCGGGGTGACCGCGAGGATGTTATCCACGGGATGTGGTGTTTTGTCATTCCGCTGAGGACGGACAAACCCTGAAAAAAATAATTCAATGAGGGAAGGAAACACGAACCTGGAGGGGTTTCAAAATCTTTGGATTGAGGAGGGCCACAACGTCACCCTCTTTGAGCTTGGACATCGCCTCGAATGCGCCTTTGCTCCCGCCTTGATAGATCTTTTTAATACTCCCGCTCTCTGCAGTCACTTTATCGAACCCATCTGACTCGAATAATAACAAGGTCAACAATGCGTCTCCTCTGATTGTGGATTTTCCCCCAGATGCAGAGGACCGAGAGCGAGCCCCGAAATCGATCAGTTTCATGCTCACATATTTCTTGCCATGCGGTTTTACTTGACCCTTTGGAGCGTTCTTGTTGGACTTGTCACGGGCACCTGGGTTGTAACCAGGCTTTGATCCGCTTGTTTCATCATCTGAAGTACGACCATCATCTCCGGGAGTGATATCCACTGGTGCCCGAGTGTGTTTGACCGGGCCCCGTTCTGCCACAACAGCGATGGTTACCCAATCACCGTCCACGGGCACGTCATATCCGGATTTGTTCGGGAGTAGTTGTATACAGGAGTAAAGATGCGAAGGGGAGAGGTAATATCTCCCGCGGAGATATTCTTGGAGGTCCTCGTGTGGGAGGGATCGAGACCTATCATTATGTCAACATCGTTATTTTTAATTAATGTCGCACGAAAAGGGGTTGCGCAAATTGTTTTTAAGAATTGACAAAGAACCACGTACAATAGATGAATTCCAGAATTTGGTTCGAGACGCTCGAACGAGGGGTCACCTGGAGGTGGTTTATGATCCGCAGGTCCCATCTGGAGGTCCTCCATGATCATGAGGTTTTCATCTCTTCGGGGTGCATTCTCCAGTGAGGTTGACGCGATAGGTGCCTTGAAACTACGTTCCTGCAACGCGTGCGATTGTGCGCGGTGTTCGGGTATCTTAGATTTGGGTTTCTGAGTGAGGTTTGATGATCGGACGAGGGTCGGCTCGGAGCGACGAGTGGGTTGAGCACACAGGGTGGCGAGATTGGCAAGCACATTAGAGGGTGCTGGTTTCGCGTGCTGAGGGACGGAGGCAGGTGTGCCAACCGAGCGCGCGTTGTCGTGGTCCTGTGGACCACCCGACGTGGACGGACAGCGTACAGCATGTGGTTTACGTCCCTGTCCGGTAGTCTGTTCGATCCGTCTTCTCTTCCCTGAGACATGAAATTATCAGTGGCCATCCTCGCGATGAACTATCGGGCTCACTTGGAGAGGGTGTCCCGGGTGCTAGGAGGGTGGCGCCCGGCTTCTTTCGCTTTGGTGACTGTAGGCCAGAGTCGTCGTCCGGGATGTCAGCGAGCTGTGCTTCCAAGCGCTTGATTTTCTGTCGTAGCTCGATCTGCTTCTGTCGCTCTGCCTGTAGTCTGTGGCTGGATGACTCCATGGCTGGGCCTCGCGTCGAACGCGTTCGAGTCGCGGTGAGGACGCGTATTTACAAATTACATAATTGGTAAGAACATATCATTCCCACGGTCCACAAGGCCATCGGGACGTCCACTCGGACGCTTTTGATTGTCACCTTGCCATGCTCCACTGAATCATCCCAGGGCCCAAAAAATTATTATCCTAGACCAAATGAGGGTCCTATGGGTGGTCGATTGTTATTTAGATCAAGCGATATTAACCGACAAATGTAGGATGGGGCACATTCCACTGACAGATGCCTGCCCTTTCTCGGAATGCACCGCCGCTTTGATGCAGTTCTTCAATCCTACCTGTGCCACAATTAGTATATATAACCCCTCCTCTCATTTCTTTCTTGTCTTCTTTCATTCCCAAGACCTGATAAAGCGTACACCGTTCACTATCGCATCCGATTATTTGTTCTCTGTTTCCAAGGGGATCCGTTTCTCATCATGGACAAGGACTCACAGTTATCACCACCCACGTCAGTACAGAGATTCGCGATTGATGTTGCTCACCGTCTGTCTTCACTACGGAGCTTCTTGGAGGCGTCGGAGGACCTCTGTCGCTACAATGAGCGGCTGACCAGCGCCGACATTCAATGCCACGGCAGAAAGGTTGTCCCCCGTTCAATTATATCTCATTCGGACATTTTCTGACCATCCATATCTGCAGTTGCTCGCGATCATGGAGGTATACTTATCTCGCCCGCTCTTCAGGTGCTGCTGGTCTAACCCGACATCACAGGTGGCCCGAACAACGCTCAACCGAGCGGGCGTGAAACTTCACCTCTTCACCTCATGTCCACCTAAATTCCAGCCATACAAATCAGCTTATTTTAAAATGCTCGTTTTGACTGTCCGCCAGCACCAGGATCAGTATCTTACCGAGCTTCAAGGTAGAGTTGTTTCCGAATGCCTACGGATATAATTTTATCTTCCCCTAGGACGAGTCGACAGACTACTACTGCCATTGTCTACCCAGCTGGTGATTCGGCGCAACCACGATCCCTACGCACAGCTTGGCATAGCCGACTTGATGAAAAAAGTCGACAGTAGATCTCGGCCGCCAAAGATGCCACAGCCTGAAGACCCTGAACGTTCTGAACAACCAAACAGTACAGCTGTTTGGCTGCGCGTGCCACCATGGCCCTTGAACAACATCGCAGCCTCTATGCCACGTATGACTCATTTGAATTCATTATGTGAACACACATAAACCTATATCGGGTTGTTTCAGCCCCAGATGCTTTCCCCCCTAAAATGAAGGAAGACAAGCGGGGAAAGAGATCCCTGCTAGATTTAGTCGCGCGTCGTTCTCGTCCCGTCCACAAGCAACACCCCGCACGGCCAGAACCCCAAACTCAACCTCCCCCGAGTGACGACGACGAGCAAGTCGCGCCACGGTTACCAACCCGCGCCCGCCGGCATTTTGGAATTTTCTGCACAGGAAATAAGCGACCGTCACAGCAGTTCCGTGGATAAAATGACTCTTCTTCATATCAAGCGGTGTTCTAATTCCATATCTGATGTATCTTTCTATAATTTGTGTATTCTAGATTAGGTCGTCGAATGTGCTGTGTACGATCGAGGGAAGTGTTATGGAATCGGTTTCAAATGTATTAGAATTCAAAGTAGGACAAGGATACATGGAGTCGATGCAACGACCGCAGTGTCCCAAGCCGTTTTCATTTAAAGGAAGCTTAGACCCTATCTCCTTAGGATGTCAATTTGACCTGCTCTGCGGATCACAGAGGATGCTTCCTCGTTTTCAAGCATCCTAATCACGTTGCTGACGACAAGTCAAGCCTGCGCAGCTCGCTCTCGTACAGGTAGGGATTCCCTGTGAAGAAGTTGAGTGCATTTCAGAAGAACATTCCGTCAACTGAAAAGTTACTGTTACAACAAAAGTGTCAGTTATTCTCAACGCGCACCCATCGCCGAAGTTCTCAATTTGTAAATCTGACTTTGGATAGACCTTGTACGTGTTTTCGCGGAAAAAATAAATGAGTGAACCAGTCTGCTTACCTGTCCTGGGGTCTCAATCATCGACGACGGCGGGATGTCCCCTCCGGTTTGACCCGGAAATTTAACGTCTACAATGTCGCCATAGTGGCGGATCGTAAGTACCGCGATGGACCTGTCCCTCACCTTCCCTGAGCATTTTCTTGCTCAATTAGATCGAGTAGATGAAAAGAGGAGTATCTGACGAGCGTCTGAGAGAGCAAGGGACTGTAGCTCGGGAGTGCAACCATGGCCCCTTTACATGGTTAGAGTTTCCACCAGACACGCCGGCACTGCGCGAGAAGTTGCGTCTCAAGTACCTCCGAATGTACAGCGAACCCCTCGTGAAGGGGTTCGAGTATAATAAAATTTTAAATCACGTGACCATACGACCCTCAGCGACGGGGTCTTATTCTAATCAAGTCATTGAAATTAAATGGTGTACCGCATCTATCACTGATCGCGAAAAGCAGCCTTACACCGAGACCACCATGTCGGATGAAGAAACGCTGCAAAAACACCACGACGAAACCGACTCGGATGAGTCTGACGACGGCGTCGAGGACGTCCCAAAGATTGACGTCGACCCATCGACCCTTACGCCCTTGTCGCCCGAGGTCATATCAAAACAAGTACGTCTCTTTCTCCGTTTCCGCTTGAAATGATGTGGATCGAAAGGCGTGCGTGCGAACGACCACAGGCAACGATCAACCTGGGTAGGTGGATCAGGCACATAGTTCGGGCGACAGTACTAAACAGCGTTCTGCCGGCGCGCTCGTAGGTACGATCGGACATGTCGCACACGGGAAATCGACGGTTGTAAAAGCTATTTCGGGAGTCATGACTGTGCGATTCAAAAACGAGCTAGTGCGAAATATCACCATCAAGCTCGGTTACGCCAATGCCAAGGTTCGTTCACCAGTGTTTTTTTCTTGGTCGACTCTGTGTGTTTTTCTTTGCATTCTGCGATGCTCACCTGAACCCTTTTTTTTCCTTTGCAGATCTATAAATGCGAAAACGAAGCGTGCCCGCGGCCAGGCTGTTACCGGTCATATCGTTCCGACAAAGAGGATAACCCACCTTGCGAACGACCCGGTTGTGGTCACCGCATGAGACTCATTCGACACGTCTCTTTTGTAGACTGTCCGGGACACGATATTCTCATGGCTACCATGCTTAACGGCGCCGCTGTCATGGATGCCGCACTTTTGCTTATCGCCGGAAACGAAACCTGCCCTCAGCCTCAAACATCAGAACATCTAGCCGCCGTTGAAATCATGAAATTAGAGAATATTATCATCCTTCAGAACAAGGTCGACTTGATTAAGGAAGCACAGGCATTAGAGCATCAGAAGAGTATCGCCGCATTCGTCAAAGGTATCATGATGTACTTGCAGGGGACGTTCTTGAAGTGACTGACCGATCGCTCTCATTAGGCACTGTTGCAGAGTCATCGCCCATCGTACCTATATCCGCACAGTTGAAATACAACATCGACGCCGTGAATGAGTATATCGTGAAACGCATTCCCATCCCGGTCCGCGATTTCACGTCTGACCCGCGTCTCATCGTCATCCGTTCCTTTGACGTCAACAAACCCGGTTCCGAAGTCGATGAACTGAAAGGAGGAGTTGCTGGTGGTTCTATTCTGACGGGTATTCTCTACCTCGGCCAGGAAGTCGAGATCAGACCAGGCATCGTGACCAAAGACAACGCAGGAAGAAATAGATGTAAACCAATCTTTAGCAGGATCGTTTCGTTGCACGCCGAGAGCAATCACCTCTCGTTTGCCGTCCCCGGTGGGCTGATTGGTGTCGGAACCAAGATCGACCCGACGCTCTGCCGTGCGGATCGGCTGGTAGGACAGGTATTGGGCGCTGTTGGGAAACTTCCAAAGGTATACACGGGTACGACATGGTGTTCTTTTTTTTTCTGCCGTGAACCCAGGTTCACGAACCCGTGCACAGAACTCGAAATCAGCCTCTTCTTGCTCCGCCGACTTCTTGGTGTCCGGACAGAAGACAAGAAGCAAACCAAGGTGTCCAAGCTGACTAAGAACGAGCTACTACTGATCAACATCGGCTCGACGTCCACCGGCGGACGCGTATTGAGCGTCAAGGGTGACCTTGCCAAGATCCAGCTGACCTCCCCCGCGTGCACGGAGGTCGGCGAGAAGGTAGCGCTGTCACGGCGGATTGAGAAACACTGGCGACTTGTCGGTACGTTGACGACCTGTCGCGTGCGTGCGTGTGGGCGTGAACCGAGTGCTGATCTCTCGTCCAACAGGTTGGGGAAGTGTGCAGCGGGGTACAGTATTGGAGCTCGATTGATGCGGGACGGTTTTTTACTTTTGCTTTTGTTCGCATCTTCTGCTTCTTGTACGCGCAGCGACGCTCGCTCCTTGTAGGAATCATGTTTACCTACCTGTGGTGACCTGCTCGGTGGTCCTGGTCAATGCTCAAACAAATATAGTTCATCAAATGGGCCGTCGCCATATAAAGCCAATTCGAAAGTTCCAGGGGTTTCTGACCATTCATAAAACAACGGTGTGCAACAAAGGCAACTCCCGAATGCGGAGTCATCGACGACAACAACATGGCATAACGGCATCCGTTCTTCGTGAATCTATTGCATTCCGCTTCCCTCCTCTCGGACGAAGCGTCTCACACGTGCGCCTGCGGGTCGATGAGATCGAGCTCCCGAATGTCCACGCCTTCGAACGACCGGTTCTTCACCCTCCGGCTCTCGAGCTCCCGTTTGGTAAGGTAGAGATGGAGGAGGTGCACACAATCCTTGGCCTAGAAAGCGAGCGCGTCCGTCAGCACCACCGCTCACGACGACCACAACAATGAGCGCAGACGACGTACGACGGTGAACAGCCCGAAGCCCAACGAGTTTCGCCACCTGTGCCCAAAAGACGGTCCATGTCAGTCCACCGGCGGAATCGAACAGAGGAAGAGAGAGGGCACGCACCAGACGGGATCGCACTCGGCCCAGGCGTACGTCCCTCGCCAGGCCACGCTCAGCCCCAACATACCCGCCACTCCGAGCTTTTTCAACAGACCCATCTCACCCAGTGCCTTCCCCCCAAACACCGCGTGCGGACCGAGCACACTACCAAGCCCTAACCCAAGGGGTGTACCTGTCCCCGTCGTCAGGCCCAGGGGCCCGACGCGTCCCGCAGCCCGCAAAGGGGGGCGCACAGCGAGGAACTTGCGCAGCAACACCGAACGCTTGGATAACCACAGGAGCAGCGAGCCCATCAGGGACGATATGCGAGGGATGATCAGCGCCCCTCCGATCAACCGCCCCAACGACGTGCCTGAGACACGGATCGTGTTCTCGGCCGCGGCCGCCACGTCCCCTGGGCCATTGTCGTCCTGATCGTCGTCGTTGGCACCCTCCGCGTTGTTGGCTTGTCGTGGACCACGGTCTGCGTGCCGACCTGGGAGCGCGCCAGGAGGAGCGGGTCCATCTTCCTCGTCGACTTGTGCGTTCACTCGGATCCTCAGGAAAGGCTCCTCATCGGCCACCGCGCCCATCAAAATTCGCTGCATATCGCGCTCTCCTCTCTGTCCAAGACCGTGCTCCCCGCTACCAGTCCCGGGCTTGGAATCAAGCACCCATTTTGAAAACTGTGAGAATAGTCGTCTGTAGCCTTCCCGAACGATTGGAAAGATAAATAAGCCGAGAATGAATGGGGGTGGTGGCCAATGCGGAAGGATAGGGAACAAGTCTTTTCCGAATTGTGCGGTCGGCGAAGGACCGCCCGTGCTCGACGCAGCTCTGATCCTATTCAAGGCATCTCCTGCGACTGGCGCACTCGTTGGCCATGCAAGCAACAACGGAATGAGCGGAGTGACGTTAGATTTGAAAGGGAGTCGGGAGAAGATCAGAGCGAAGGGGATCAGAGGAAGGTTGATGAAGCTATGCCAAGGCCAGTTCGATGGGTCATCAGTGAGCAGGATGTCGAACATTCTGATGATGGACGGCTCAACATATGGTAAACAGGGCCAAAAACGTGGCGCTTACTCTACTCCGAGGAATTCACGCACGGCATATGCTCCGTACGCGGTGCTTAGTATATATAATCCTAGTGAGTGTGAGCGACGCTCTGTGATGAGATTGGGCTGGAAAGCACACACCGGTGCCAAGGCTGACGACGACGACGGTCAAGCTGCCCACGCTGACGACTCGCCCGACCATGGACAACCCCTTGTTGCCCATGTCCAAGCAGCGGAGTAACCATGGATTCCAGCTCGTTAGCTCGTAAGCGGTGCCGCACTGGGGGCATTTTAGAGCGTTGGAAGCACGCGAACGGGAGGATTGGGAGGACTGGATCCAGCGAAGGAGACATGATTCGTGGGCTATGAGTGTGCAGGTACAAGGGTGTGTCCATGCGCGAGGGGGTGTCCCTGGGGCTGGACATGTTGGTAAGTCGACGTGTTAGTAAAGGGCTAACTCATGTACCATCGTGCTGCTCCTCTTCTCGACAAATATAACAGAGCTTGACCTGGTCATTACGTCGGTCAGCGTTCGCTGTGAGGTTCGAGGGATCGTCGTACCCTGAGGTCGTCAATGGTTGGTACACGCCGTGAAGGCTGCATGATGATCGATGAGAGTGGTACAAGAGTTGAAAGTGTTGCTGTGCTCGGCTTGCACACTAGAAACGAGTCCGTGGCATTCATGAACAAGGTATGTACTACGACACAAAACGCTCGTGTATAAATGTAATGAAACTCGAACAAGAAAACGCCTCTTCCAAAGAAACAATCTCTGGATACCGGGGTGCTTGGGCCGCTACAAGGCTCAATGATCGTAAGGTGGGGTCTGAGCAGGGGCCCTTTCCCTTTCCCTTTCCCTCTCCCGATCATCGACATCCTTTTTCACGTCCTCCATAGGAGGGGTCCTCGCACCCCGGTCTCTCTCGTCGACCCTCCTCCTGTCATTGGGCGAAGGGCTGCGTCTTCGGTCGGGGGACCTACTGCGCCTCCTTCTTTCTCTCAAATCCCTAGTTTCACGGTCTCTGTCTGGTAAGTCCCTGTCCCTGTCCACGCCGTTGCTGCGGTGATCGCGTTCGTCACGCGGGTCGGGACGACGGCGAGGGCTACGAGAACGGTCGCGTCCGCTAGAACGGTGCGGGGGGGGAGAACGCCTGTCATAGCGCCAGACTGAAGAGGGTGGATTTTTCGCCCACTGAAGTGGAATCAGTAAATAGGAAGGTGAACAATCAAAAAAAGATTGACCTGGATGCCCAACCGCGAGCCTTCGAAGTATCTTCCATGCCTTTACGACGTCGCCTGGTGAGCATGCGGGAGTAGATGCGGGAGGAAACATACATGTCGTAGTAAGCGTCCTCGGCATCGCGTTGGCTGCGGAATTCGACGAATGCATAGCTACGAGACGCGAGATTGAGCGATCGTTCGAAGAGGGTTTGTAAGACTCGAAAGAGCGACAAATCGGGACGAAATGATGAAACGCAGCCCGTAGCCGAAGACACGTTTTCTCCGCGCAACTCGCAAGTATCGCGAAAGGTGAGGCAGCGAACGACGACGAACCCACGAGATAGATGATCGATATCGACGAAGTCATATTCTCAAGGTTAGGTCTCGCTCGCGTTCGTATCGTATTTGGGACGACGGAGGCACTGCGAGGCCACGTCCGTAGAGCGCGCGCGTCGACTGGATAGGGCAAGGGGTTGGAGCGAACTGCAGGAAATACTTACGGGTTGGAACTTGCATGCGGGTTGCGTGGTGCCGGTACATCGCATCGTACAAGGGGGCCATAGCTGTCGGGCAAGAAAAAATGCATAAATTTTTCGGGAAAAAGGTGGCAGGATCGGACGTACCGCTCGAACTCGTAGGCGAGGTCGCGTGCACGCGTGGACGGATGAAAACCGCTGACGAAGAGAATGCGCGGCATTTCTAGTCTTTTGAGGGCTTTTTTTTTCGCCTGGTAACGCGGGCGAGGAGGATGTGGTTGAGAGTGAAGATGACTGCGAAAACAGCGGAGCGTGAATGCCGCCTTTGATTGGTCATGTTGTCGTTGTGGCGCTAAAACGCGTCCTCACCGTCCTCGACGTCTAGCAGCGTCGTCCAGCAGCCTTTGCGCGCTGCTCACCGCCGCGACAAGCACTGTATGTATCCGTATGCACTATCGTCTGCAAACTGACACTGCCTCAGCTTATGCAGAGTCTTTCTCGCCGGGCGCACAGATGGATTTTCGTCGTCGTCCATACTCGGCGGGTCTCATCGCTGCTCACCGTAGCGCCGCTCGAGCAGCGCACGCTCGCATTCTCCAAATTTGCTCACAGGATCACCAAGGAACCTACATGGGAGCTTGTTTCCCTCCTTCGCTATGCCGACCGGTATGATCCTGCGCTACAAGATATCCTCCAGCGCTGTGGAATATCGTCCGACGAGTGGACGTGCTGGTCCCCAATCGTGTACTCTCCAACATTTGAACATGCTCTGGACATTTTGCAGCGAACGCATGCCGAACATGCGGAACATCATACCCCAACCTGGGTCGTCCTCGCGCTCACCGCGCACAAAATCAAATCCCCCAACGACGCTCAGTTAGCCTTGTATGATCTTGCATTCCCTCTCACGACCACCCCACCTCCTTGCCCACCTATAGACATGTTCTACGCCCTCCCACTGTTCGTTCTCACAGCCCACTCCCTCGCCTATTTCTCACTTGTGTCCCTGCTTCGACCACTAGCATCGCACCTCCTCGCCCTCCCTCCGCGCTCGCATATGCACGAATCATTTTACTTCAATATGCTCCTTCAGACTATCTCCCTTTTTGATAGATCACGGGTGGCCACCGACGTCGCTATTGACATTTTGAAAGAGATGGCTATCACTGATTTGACCCTCTGGTCAAACACCGAAAGGTTGCTGATTAGGGACAATTTTCGTTCGCCGCAGTTGCTGGACTATTTTCGCCGCCGTCGTTCCGTCACCCCCGGGCAAGTCAAGAAACAGGATATGTTAGAAGCATGGCTGAGAGCATATGCATCATCAGGCAGAGTGGAAACGAGCGCGTATTACCTGCAGACCATCAGGAAGCATTGCCTACAAAATGGCGTCACCCCACCATACACAACCGAGGATGACCTTATTGTCGGCAATGGTGGCGGGGAACACATACAGGGGACAGCTCACAAAGCCAATACCTACTATCTCCGTGCCATGCGAGATGATCGTCAGTCCGCTTTCCGATACTTCCACAATCTACTCAAGCTTGATCTCACCAAATCTCGCCAGACCCCTCCTCCGGCCCTCCCTGATGTAGCCAACAAGTCAAACATAGACATCTATGATTGGACCACAGCCCTTTATGCCGGCGCCCATGACCGCACCCTCTCTGCCAGCATTTTGCTAGATTTTTTCACTGCCACGAGGCAACGAACTAGCGCATATAAGCCGACTAGGGTAACTTACACCGTGGTCATACAAGGTTTATTATGGAGGAACGCTTTGGAAGACGCGCAAAAGCTGTGGGATGAGTTCGTTGGGGAGGTGGTCAACGCACGGGGTAACGGCGACGAAGAAAACGAGATGAGGATAGATCGAAAGGCACTCTGCGTGGGTATCGACGTACTCGTTCGGAGCGGACGTACAGAGGAAGCATTATATCTGCTCGACCAGGCCGTCAAGAGAGACATAGAGGAATCGACACCCTCGCCACCCGCGACTTCAGCCTCTCCAGTACCGAACACATTGTCCAGATCGAAACCCATCCGAGCTTCGACCTCCCCTTACCTGAAAGTCCACCCGATCCATGCTCTCTTTACTGCGCTCCTTCGCCTCCGCCGTCCAGATGCGATCTTTTACATCTGGACACACCTAACATCGCTGTACTTCGTTCCCCCTACCAATTTGATGCTTCGCATATTGCTAAAGGCAGCAATACAGGCTTCAAAGATGGATAGAGAAAGCTTGAAGGGTGCTATGAGTTGGTACATCGCTGACAGTACACTATTCAAAAAACAGAGTGGACCTATTGCCCCGACGATAACCCAGTACAAGGCGACAGGGGTCCCAGAAAACCAGATCCGTGAGCCCATGAAAGAAGCGTTTTCCTCCGGCTATAATCCCAAAAGCGCAGGGAAAACCAGCGTAGAGGGGGAAGTCGATGGATCCCCCCTCTCCCGGGAGACTTTGGCCGCTCACCTTCGCTTATCCCTCCAAAAACCAACCCCCCCGTCCGTTGTAGGCATCTGGGCCAATCGTCGCTCAACCGAAGTAGCAAGGTCCATTTTCAGAGGAATGATTTTTGGGAATTGGCCAGCATTACAAGCTGCGACCGGATCTGGCGGCGTGACGAGTGCGCGGGCAAAGGGCGGCGAGAGCGTTTTTCAAGAACTAGCCCGGGTCATTGCGGGCCGTCCGAACCGCTTCCTGCCGCCCCATCCAGTGCATCTTGGGAGGGAGCGACCGACGATGTCCCGACCTGATGCCGGCAAAGAACAGGTGGGCCCTCCACTCCCAACAGTGATGCCATCGGAGAGCACGTTCGCTTCGTACATTTCCCTCCTCGGGCTTTCATCGCGCGCGGAAGAGATCCCAGAAGTGCTCGTGTGGATGCGCGCGTTAGGCGTACTGCCAAAGACAGAGACGCTCGCGGTCGCGCTTGTATTTTGGATGGAAGTCGGGCTGCGGGGACCGGTGTTTGAGGATGGGTGGATGCTGACACGGACACTGGCTGATGGTGAGGGCGAGACAAAGATGACCGAACGCGCCAATGCACCTCCTAGGACCGAGTATGATGCTTTGTGCGCGTGGATTCGCAATTGGGTGGGCGAGAAGAAGGCACCCAGGGAGGAGGACATTTATGCGGGCATCAAGCGAGTGAAGGAGATGAGGGACGGTCAGTTCGGGATGCATGGTGGGCATGCGGTCGTTAAGGACGCGAAGCCCAAGGAAGATGGTGTGATCAGGGCCAGTACAGCCAGCATTTGTGGATAGAGCCGCTAGATGATATACTAATCTGAAACGCCAAGGTGACAGTCCAGTGTCGACATTTGCTTCCGCGGAAGCAAACAAGCCGCTCATACGCCACTTACGCTTAGAGTACAGGATGTTTTGAAATGTTGCCACTCGTTATCCCACGGCAACTCTGACCTCCTACATACCCACCAACGCCTCGCAGGATCTTGCTGAAGAGCTCATCATTTGGACCACTGATCCCGACTCGGACGATCGAGCGGTCTGGGCCCTCGGAACGCTTCTCGATCGTAAATTACCCCCGAGTGAGCGGGGGATGCTCTCATACCTACTTCTTCGTTCTCACTGCAGATTTCAGAAAGAAAGAAAAATCTCCACGTATACCTGGAACCATCGCACTCTCGATGGATCTCTTCGCCTACGCCGACCGCACCGAATCCGGTTCCCCAGCCGCGACAACGCCCACGGCCACCTCGTTCACCTTTGAATCCGGCGTGCCCTCCGATGACCCCTCCTCCCGATCTCTCTCACAACTCAAAAAACTTGGGAAAAGCGTCTACAAGGACGTCTGGAACGAATTCTACGACTGGGAACCCGGCTATTGCACAGAGATCCTCGGGACCGTCACGGTCACACAAACGATCCTCGCGTCCAAGCGTCGCGTTGCGCAGGTCGCCAAGGCCATGGTGGCGCAGCTCGTCCAGCCGCCAGAGACGAAGGTGCCTCCCCCACGATGGACTGCAGACGGGATGGACGCCGTGGCCATGTCCGTCACCCACTTTGACGCCACCCCAGGCGGGGGACATCATCGTCGCGTCCATGCAAGGTCGATGAACGTACCGGTGCCCGTCGTCACCATTGATGCATACCCGCCTCACCCGAAATATGAATCGTGTCCCCCTGCATCCAGAAGCGTCCTCGAAGACAGCAGGCATGAGCATACTCTGGCTTTCCTCCCATACGCCGACGACGAGCGATTTCCTGCTCAAGAATTCCAAGCCAAATTTCAGGCCTTGGATTGGGAAACCCCGTTTGATCCTGATAGTGAGCTGGCTTGTTTGTTTCGCGCTCGTGGAAAACAGTTACCGACCTCCTTGGATGTGGTAGTGGAAATGATTCAGATAGAGACCGTCAGAAGACTCTATGCCTTACACACAGTCGATACACAAGATATTGACCGGATGGAAATGTTCCAGGGAAAGGAAGTTCATCTCTCACCCAATACAGGGTTGCAATGGGATGAATCCCAGAGGTCAGTAGTTTCTGCTGAAGCCCCTTCAAATGTACTTCATCATGCAACACCAGAGATGTGCTTCATTGGCCAGGTGCTCTCAGATTTCTGGAAACCCAAGAAAAACATCTACCTACTTACCAGCCAAATGCAGATAACCTAAGAGAAAGGCTGACATCTAGTCTGAGGACTTTTTGTCCAAGCACACACTGCCTACACTCAGTTTGTCAAACTCATGGTATGTTGACATCATTCTAAATAATGTGCACTTTTCAATGAGAATAATCTTATGAAGGCCAGCTGCATGCCAACATCTACATCCCTTCTGGAAAACCACACTTAACTGGAAAGGATATGATATTGTCAGAAGGAGTCCCATGTGGACCTGATTGTTTCAGGCACATACAAGACTTTGATATGTTTGTGGTAGGTGATATTGGATGAAAGGTAATGATGATTTTTACTTGGATAATAGGAAACTATACCCCCTTCTCCCAGCAAGTCTCACCATACAAATTCCTTGGACACTCTTATGACTGTCCTTGGTATTGCACCTGACTTATTTCCCTGTCAATTGGCAACCATATGTCTTAAACCATGCAAACAAGTAAGTTATTACAATATATGCTTGGAAGTTGTTATATAAGTGAAACTAGATGTTTGTACAAAGATTGCATTTGTTTCCAGATCACACAATCCTTTCTTCAAGTACAAGTCATGACCCACTAATAGATGCTGGTATGGGAAGAAGCAGCCATCAACAACAGAGAAAGAAGACCAAAAAGAAACTACAATTTAGTAAGCCTATATTAAATCATTTACATTTGAATATTATCTAAATAAGAACACAGTTGATGAACCATCTCATCTTGCGTGTGAACTGTAAGAGATTATCATTTAGTTCTTTGATTATAGTTTTTGAAAGTTAATACATTTCTAGACTGGCTGCTTGTGCTCATCCTGGCCCATGTACAAGTAATAATTGCCCCTGCTATGTTGAAAAAAGGCACTGCATGCAAATGTGTAGATGTGGCATAAAATGTGAGTATATGTATTTTGAGTTAACTACATGTTAGTTTGTTGTTCTTATTGAACATTTCTTTCTCTTTAGGTGAGAGGCAATGGAATGGTTGTGGCTGTGCCAATGGAAAATGTGCACCTACAACCTGTGAATGTGCAAAGCATGCAAGAGAATGTATTCCAGCCATATGCATCAGCTGTGATGCTGGGTAAGTAACAAATATATTGCATTCTACATTTTTATTGAGAATGAATTACAGAGGTAAGAAAGAAAACTGTAAAGATAATTATACTGAAGTACATTACCATCTAGGTCAGACTGGCAAACCATGCAACAATACCAGAATGCAGCAGTTAGCTAGCAAGGTATAGTCAGTGGTTCACTTCAAATTAGTGTTCTCATTGCTTGAAAAGTCAATTGAAATCAAATCTGGATCATATGGCTTGGGTGCCTTTGCATGCCATAACATGATTCCACATACTTTTCTTGGCAGTGAGTACTACACTACTATTTATTTAATTTTTAATTTAAATAACAATACTTTGATAGCCTATGTTGGTCATATAATGACTGATGAGCTTGCTGATATAAAGCAGTGTGTTTCCATCTTGTTGCCCTCAATTGATCTTATAATAATATTCTCTTTTCATAGTGATCTTTCCAAGCATACCTCATACAACTATCTGTTTGAAATCACACCAGATGAAGGACCTAATGATACTCATTTTCCAATGTTTGATGCAGCTTACCTTGGTAATGCAACAAGATTCTTCAACCATGCTGAAGGTAGCAAAGCCAATGTGGATGCAAAGTGTATGTCTTTCAATCTTTTTTTCAGTGAGATGGTTAACATGCATCTGAAAAGCTATGCTGGTCATTGGGGAGCACCAAATTGGTTTTTTCACAAGTGAGTGCCAGTAGGCTTGTTTTGTATGAATCTTAGACTGTCTTCTAGAGAAAAAAGTCAAGGCAGGGCAGGAGTTATTCCTGGACTATGGTGATATCTACTGGAAAGGGCATTAATCCTGATCTATCATCAGTACCCTTCTGCTTCATGCTTAGTAGAATCAGAATCATACTTGAATGGAGCCACAATGTACATAGCAACAGACTTACAGTGGGATATTGTTCTTGGCTATATGCAAGACACGTAGATGTCAGTTATTGATAACAACGCAAGCATATACAAAGTGGCAGATGGTGTATCAAGCAGTCATCAGACGGGCACTACGATTACTTCGGGACGACCATGAAACGGATGCCTCCATCTACATCTCCACTTGTTTGAGCCATATACCCTCCCCTTTGCGGTGCTTGCCTTCCCGCCGATGTGGTCCATGACGAGACGAGACGTGATCACCGCTGCTGGTTGCCTGGGAGCAAACCATATATGTTCACCCACGTCTTTGGAGGAAGACCCAGCGGGGCACAGTGGATTGATTCCTAAAACGCAGTCCTGAATAACAATATCCGCTGGACGACGTGCCGTGAACGGGAGAAACGGGGAATTAATGAGGGCGAACAGGCGAAGCGTATTTGCGATGATCGGGAGGAGCGTTCGGTGAAGGATCAAACCACTGTCGAGTCATGTGAGATCCAACACGTTGACCACGGAGGGGTTCCCGCGACAATACAGACACGCACCTGCCGCCGGTCCCAACGAACCCGGCCCAAATTTTGGTGGTCTCCGGGGACAGGGTGTTGTGCCCTTGCTGGAGCACCTGCATGACGCGTAAGACCCCCTGCCATCCCCAATCGCCGCAGATGGGGAAATCGTCCTCGACGAGCATTACCCATTCGGGGCTCATTGCGCCCCTTTCAACAATCCACCTGAAGGCTTCTGCGAGGTGGAGATACTGACCTTCGTACGCGTCGGGATGCGTATCTTGGTCCGCGTAAAATGTGACGGGTGTGTCTTTGAATTTTTGCTGGGCGTCCGTAAAAGATGGATGCGTAAATGGTCTCGCATGAGTGAAGACAGAGAGCGCTGTGGAGGTGGACACGTAGGGGAGGTAAGAAGAGATCGTCTGGGAGAGGATCGAGGGTTGATCGGGAGAGGAAGGGACATCGTTCTGTCTAGGATACGAAAGGAGGAGGATTTCAAAAAACGGCGCGCCGTCCTTCGATGAGGGTGGCATCTTGAGGGTAGGTGAGCTCGTCAGATAGGTGGATAGGATACTAGGTAATGGAACGAAGATGAGAAGTAGGAAGGCCATTTGGATGCCTGCACGGGGATGTTTGTGTGAGGATCCTTGCTGCGAATCTGCGATAGGATGGGAGTATGTGGTGATCTTCAGCGGATGGTAGGCCGCAAGGACAACGTGGAAGGTGATAGCGAGTATAGCGAACCAGATAGATATACCATACGTCCATGGAGCGTGGTCAAGTCCAACAAGAAGAACGCATACGACCAGCAAAACGAGCGATTCCGTGACCTCCCATCTATACCCTCTTAGATTCGCGAGTAATACACTGAAATCTGGACGGACTCCGGAGGCAAGCAGATAGGTCACGAGAGGGGGTCCACATCCACCAATTGATTCGTAGAGCGCCCAGTGATTGAACAGGTGCGGGTAGGCCCAGCCCACGCTACGTGACAACAGGAAGCCGACCAAAGTCCTCAACAGCCCAATGACAATCCACAGGAGATAACACGGGAATATTGAGTGCTTTGGGAGATGGAGAAGTAGGGCTGACTGGAGTAGGCGTGAGAGGACACGACGCACGGTACTTGGAGACGTCCATGGGGCAAGCAGCAGCGAGACGAGGTCCCTTGAATAAATTACTTGTGGCGGCGCAAACTCGGGGAGTTGGAAAAGCGGGCCGGCAGACGAAAGGAAAAGAGGAAGGAGGATGCTCCCTGCGAAGACGGCATTGGCGAGTGATGTTCCCCAGCGGGTCCTTCCATGGTTTCGTGTCATCCAATGATCATGAGGAACGTAAACGGTCGTCCGCACCAGCTTTTACCACGACCCTCACTCGCCACACTCTGCAGTGCCAAAAGCAGCGGGCTATCACTATCAAAAGGCCATGAGACAGACAAGGCTTGCCAACAGTTTACTATGGTAATGCACAAGAAATTATTCACCCCATGGACGAAAAAGTGGTGCAATCTGCAAGTTGGTATGTCTGTCGGTCAGCGGAATGAACAGGATACCATCGAGTCACGTTGTACAAGCAATTACATGGATACCATCGTATTCACCAACTAAAACGCTGATAGGTATTCGAAGAAGAGTCTGGTGCCGTGTGTTACCATTATCCCGGATGGAGGCGATCGTTCCTTGACAAAGTAAAACCATCGAGAGGAACTCTCTTGAATCCCGGCCGTTCTACCCCTGCCAAGCAAGAGTCGAAGGAAAAGAACATCGGGGGCTAAACCTTGCAGGCACGTCATGCCACAACTTATTCCGTTTGAAGTGAGGCCTTAAGTCTCCTATGCGAGAGTTCATGGTTCCTCCAAAGCAAAGCGGTACGGCCTGTGACACGCCAAGGAGCTAAGTACCCGCCTGTTATATCCGCCGTTTTGACTCGTCTATGAAAAGGTTCACCCTGTGTGAAAAACAAGCGTCCGTATGGTGGCGGATCGAGCTTGGGTACTCGGATGGTCCACCTCCGAACGATTCAAGTACTCCTGCATACTTACTAATAGCCGTCAAAATATTGCGGACGCGAATGAACACCCCTTGGTGTCAGTGATCAAATTGTATATTGTAATACGTACGGGTTTGTCAGCGTCATTTTGTTCGCGCAGTCATTCCAACTGGCGTGGAGCGAGTTCAATCTATATGTAGTCTTGACCCATGATGGATCGCAACCGTTTCCACAGGCACGCAATCGACTTCCTTGTGGAATCAAGTCGTGATCCCTGATTATTCAGGGTCGAGGAATCTGCTTGCCTAGTTCAGTCCATGATTAGTGAGCAAGTCCCAGTGCTATGATCTTGATTCCTGAACTGTCTCCACCGCGGTAACGACTCATAAATTTTGTGTAAGTGGTGCGGTATTCGCGGACACAGCTTGACTGGTTGATGTCACTGGAAAGACGGCATGTCTGGTTCACGAAGTATAAACGTGGGGGGGATGTCATTAGCAGCGCCATTTTCACCGTGTCATCCAACAGTACAATGCACCAGGCGCTCGACGAGCTCCTCCCTGTACCATCCCTTCCTCCGTCGCAGCCTTCACCGCAGAGGCTGCCTGGGGCAAACTTAGACTCAACTGCTGCTCTCCTGGATGTCCTCAAAGACAACCATCAGCGTCATCACATTTACCTCAATGACTTGCATTTCCACAAGTACAGTTCTCTATTGGACACAAGAAACGACGTTGACACATTACACTCAGTCACATCACACATCGCGCGCTTGCCATCCATGCTCTAGGCGGAACGGCGGTAATCATCAGAGATTACTAGGAGATGCCGTGTCTCACTCGGCCCAGAGAAAGTCTCCTGGTCTTCCTTTTCATCCTCGCAAGCGGCGCGGAGGTTGGTTTTCCCCGCTGCGGAGAGGCAAGCAAATCGATGAACACACAGATAACTGCGATCAAGACCCGTTTGTTATATATCATGCTAGATTTTAGGTACACCACAGCGAGAATGGGATTTCGGTAGTACTTATGGATCGCTCGTCAGCACGTCCCTTCCGTGTCGTTGTCAAGACTTGCAAGTCGGAAAGCATACGATTTCGATACCTCAAGCGATGGTCAGGTCCACATTGTCGCGTGGATTTCACTGCTTGTCGTTCATTTTCAACCCCTGACATAATCGAGAGAGGTGGTCATGACTTAGCGATTGATTGGCGCTCGACATTTCCAGCGATGCATCCATCATGATAAGCCATCAGTTTCAACGGTGTTCCCTATCTGTCCAAGCGGTTGGTGAACTCAAAGCTCGCACAGGGGCAGTTATCACAAGGTGGGCTCAAATACCAGGTTTTCCCTATTTCATGGTAATGTTCCAA
>JBBPLW010000201.1:0-29945 GCA_038089995.1 Tylopilus balloui
AGGGCTGCGGCCGGGGCGAGTGACAAGCTCACCCCCGGAATGTCCTTCTTGCTGGGTGCGTTTAGTAAGACGCTCGCCACCATCGTGAGTCATCCTCCCTACCTGGTTATGCGATCTCGCGCTGAATCTAGGATAGGTCACCTATCCGTATATCATGGCGAAAGTGCGTATTCAGACACGCACGTCTGAGCGTGACACGGAAGAGGAAAACGGGCTCCCCCGTTCCTCGCAACCCCCAGCGAAAGCAAAACAAACAGGGGCAGTCGGACTTTTGATCCGCGTGCTCAAGACGGACGGTTTCGTCGGCTGGTATCAGGTAAAAACGCGTCCCGTTCGGGAGGGATCGACCACACGCGCCCCTACTGACCCTTGTATCCAACAGGGGATGTCGGCACAGATTATTAAAGCGGTCCTTTCACAGGCATTGTTGTTCGTATCCAAGGAGCAGTTCGAACGGTGGGCTTTGATCCTGGTGATCCTCTTGTCCAAGTTGAGGAAGACGTCATGACGAAATGCTCAAATATATGAGGATGCGGCGTGGGCTGGCAATCACAGATCAGGATCTAAAGTATCTTTTAAACTTGCACGGTTTCGGAACGTCGACAAGGCATATTGTTACCACAGGGACGCATCCAATAGATTCAATGTGATATTTCGGTGGTCGACTTTTTACCCAGGGTCGTAGAGACAAACGTTGTCCCATCTTTGTCGCCTTCGGAGCCACGACAGGGCTTGTTCCCGGGATGAAGTCATTGTCGGCGGGTGAACATGTGTTTTTGTTCCTGATCGAGGATCTCTTGGTCATATACTCGACACTTTGAAACGAGTGGCTCAAAACGGTCATCTCTTGTGGTGCGGTAAACTTGCCAGTGACTCGCGCCACCCGCCGCAACTCTAACGCTAACGTCCCCTTGTCAAACGCCCTCTTTGGACTATTTCGATCTGAGAGCATTACCTGGTCACACGGTAGTCGTACAGCAGCACCGAGCGCTGGCGGACTGCGCCGAGCATGCCTCGCCACCAGTGACCACAGGCTGCGCTGGTCACCGGGCTCTGCCCACAAATGCCCAATTCGTCACGCCTGCGCACGCCGGCTGGTTGCTGTGTTTCCATCCCTGATCTGCTGCGGCACTGCCCTTCTTCAGAGTCATGAATGACTGCGCAGCGTTCCGAATTTGCCAAAAATGTGACTCGGTGTCGGAGACCGGATCTGAGCATTCGTCACAGCACGCCACTGCCGCCGCCGCCCGCCTTTGCTGATCAAAGACGGAAGATGTGTATATCACGATCGCGACATTGTATATGATCGCTGTAGCACAAATTTTTTTACGATGGGTCGAGAAATGGAACAGGGACCCGGTACAATGTACTTATTTGGCAAAATCGATGAGTTTCATTGGCCGAACCAATTCCAGTGCGTTGTACAGCATACAGGGGTATGAGTTATGGGGAGAGAAAAACAAGAGGCCAATCAAGCAAAGATGGCGATCTGTGTTGATACGGACGAAATCACGATGGCGAAAAGAACGAAGGCCGAAAAGGAGCAGTGTGGGTCAGTGTGGGTATGCGTAACGATGATGGTGTGAACGTGGCTTATAAGGAGTGAGGGGGGAAGTGATGCGTGTGTAGACAAATGGCGTGCAAGCGTGTCAATGATACAAATGTGAGAATTAAATATATAAGACAGATGAAAACGGAAGCAAAGAAACATAGAGGCAGCGACGCGATTAACGATGTCCACGGTTCTTTTTATACCCAAGGGAAAGTGAAAGCCAAGGAATGAGACACGAAAGTCGAAGTATGTGTGCGGGAAATAATGGACCCCGGGTGGGACCCCTGAATGTGCAAAATACAGTAAGGTGCATGGAAACAACAGCCGTGCCTTCATATGAATATACATATGCCTTTGTCGGGGGTCGTCGTCAAACGTAGTGCGTGAACGGGATGGAAAAAAGCGTTCCGTGTCCCCGTGTATCGGGCGCGTCCAAGTTATGCCCCGCAACGGACGACCATCATTCCTCGCCCTAAACCCCAACTTGCAGATCCTGTGATGGGCTCCGTCTCGTCTCCCATCGTCACGTCGTCGTCGTGCGCAGAAACGATCCGCTCCAACTCTCTCGTAGCCGACAGAATCGCGATCGCGAGACGCGGTCCCATGCGGAGGATCTTCTCTCCCTCGGATGAACTACGCATCCTCGCCTTGAGCGCCATGCGGTATAAATCCGGTTCCGGTTTTGAACGTGGAAAATTTGCCCGCGGAGGAAGTAATTTCCGTGTCGGAGCGAGTGGTGATGTGGTGCGAACGTGGGGTACTGCGGACTGAGACTGTGGTTTGGGTACCACACGTGCGCCACGTTTAAGCGTGGATGTTCCGGAGGGAGACGAGGCAGGGGTAATGGTGAACTCGGCGCGCTTACGGCCGACTTTGGCCGTGGCCCGTTCTCGTTGCTCCTTGTAGTGGGAGCGGGCATATTGTAGAGGAGCGAGGCGGGTTGGGGCTGGAGGCGAGGATGTCATATGAAGGAAGGAGCCACCTCCCGAGTGGCTTTCGTCGTTGTAGTCGGACAAGGAAAGGAATGACTCGGTGCGATGCAGCATCGTACGGGATGTCTTTCGGGGTAGAGACTCGCTGAGGGAGGTGGTGCGCTTGCGTGGGTTTGGCGAGGGAGAAGGGAGAGGGGGGACGTCCGAGCACGAAGGCATAAGTAGCGTGGAAGGAGAGTGAGACCCGGAGTGGGGTGGACAAAGGGACTTGATATCCTGTGGCCGAAACAAAAGCGGTGCCTACCTTGGGACAAAGATGTGATCGGGCAAATGATGACTAATAAAGGATCAGTCTCTCCAAGAGTTCCCACGCTGTCCAGCCCACGAATGCCGAGCCTCGAACGGTCTCGCCGCAGACTCGGAATGACTCACCCAATCAACAAACATCCAGTACCGAGTGCTCTCCATTCGCGGCACTACAAATGACGAGGAACAAGCGACGCCGTTTATGGACAGATCTGTGGCGTCCAATTTGAATGACAAAGCGTCAAGAGGAATGGAACGACAAGACCAGCCACTCAGAAGCCAGCAAACTTACCCCAGTCCTGGGTGTGGGCCCTCCACGTTATGGGAGACATGACGACACCGAAGGAGCGAAGCTACCCGTCATTGAACCACCGGACCATCGCCGAGTCATATCGATCCCAATATTAAAGACGTCTGGTTAGAAATGAAAGGAGCTGCCACGAGCTATTACGCAAAACCTTCATCCGTTACTTTGTGTTGCACAAAGTCGAGTGGAGACAGAAAGCACGTTGCCCATGGTGGCATATCTGCAAGTGCACGTTCACTGGCTTCGAGGTCGCCACCGTCAGAGATTGGAGAGAACAAATAAATGCATTCTTTTCTTTTTGTCGTTCGCCTAAAAAAATGTCACATGACCAAAACGAGAACTCGCTTGTTGTCTCGTCCCTTATCTTGAGTGTTATCCAACTCCTTCAGACATTCCGACCGAATTGAACGGAACGTTGAATTTAACCCTCACGGATGTATATCCTACCGAGGGAGCATGACAAGCTCTTGCTCCACCAGGTACTTTATTTGTCGAACAGAACCCTGCAGAGTATATCATAACACCTGCTTCAACAAAGGCAGGCACCCTCGCCCAGAAGCGCCTCGCGCGGGGATTGCAGCTCAACGTCAACGAAGCCACCGCGCTCATTGCTTCGCAACTTCAAGAATGTATCCGCGATGGTCGACATTCCGTTGCCGAATTGATGGATTACGGTAAGAACCTGTTGGGTCGTAGGCACGTCCTCCCAGGCGTTGCTCCAAGAATACACGACATCCAAGTGGAGGGAACTTTTCCGGACGGGTCAGTCCTTAACGATGCGCTCTGATCATGGTCTGACCACCTGAACGGCGGTAATCTAGTGTTTTCCTAGTAACCGTACACGACCCTATCTGCACTGACGACGGTGACTTAGAAGCTGCACTTTTCGGGTCATTTTTGCCTGTGCCCTCTTCCAACGCGTTCCCAGTGCCGGATCCAAGGTTGGACCATCCAGGGAGTCTCCCAGGTGCCATCATTGCGAAAAAGGAGCGCATCGCGATCAATCAGGGTCGCGAAAGAATCAAAATCGGAGTCACTAACAACGGCGATCGTCCTATTCAGGTAAGCATACAAGCTGGCATGTTCCAATGAGATGCTCATCAACACAGGTTGGCTCTCATTATCCATTTACCGAGACGAACAGGGCGCTGGTGTTTGATCGGATGAAAGCAATCGGGAAACGCCTCGATATACCCGCTGGAACGGCTGTACGATTTGAGCCTGGCGATAAGAAGACCGTTGTTCTCTGTTCTATTGGAGGGAACAAAGTGGTTAAAGGAGGTAATGGGCTAACTGACTTTGTTGCGTCCAAGTTGGCGGCAGGCATCTCCGAGGACATCTTCCGAGGCTTCGGACATCTTCCCGAGCCTGATGCTTTCCCATGGTTTACAAATAGGGACATGAGTCGCGAAGAGTACATATCTATGTATGGTCCTACTGTTGGAGACCACATTCGTCTCGGGGACACGAGCCTCTGGGTTCAGATCGAGCGGGATTCGGTGAGCCACGTCGTTGTTCTGGTCCATTTAATCGTATTAAGCTCGCGTAGGCTGTATATGGCGACGAAGTCAAATTTGGCGGAGGTAGGCCACCGCGTTAATAGTTCCACGAAATGACTTCATTTTGGATCAAGGCAAGACCATTCGAGATGGCATGGGCCAAGCGTCGGGACGGAGCTCTGCAGAGGCACTCGACCTCGTTATCACAAATGCTGTGATTGTCGACTGGACAGGCATATACAAGGTAACACGGCGTTCTCGTGGCCGTATCCATCATCTGACAGGATCATAGGCGGATATCGGTGTTAAACGCGGTGTCATCGTCGGTATTGGCAAGGCCGGGAATCCCGACGTGATGGACTTGGTCCACCCAAATTTGATCGTCGGCTCGTCCACGGAGGTCATCGCCGGGGAAAAATTGATCGTCACAGCCGGGGCCGTTGATGTTCACATTCATTACATCTGTCCACAACAGGTGACAGAGGCTCTCGCGGTTGGTACAACAACGATGATCGGAGGTGGCACCGGTCCTAGCGCTGGTACGAATGCGACCACGTGCACACCTAGCCCCTTCTATATTCAGGCTATGTTGGCCGCCACCGATGGTCTCCCCATGAATTTTGCGTTCACAGGAAAGGGGAATGATTCTGGTCGTCCAGCACTTGAGGAGGTCGTTAAAGCAGGTGCTGCAGGGCTTAAACTGCATGAGGATTGGGGTTCCACACCTGCTGCGATCTCTAACTGTCTAGATGTCGGGGATGAGTATGACGTCCAGGTCAACATCCACACTGACACTCTGAACGAGAGTGGCTTTGTCGAGAGTAAGTTTATCCAAAAGGAGTGATCCATTGGCACTCACCTTTTCTAGGCACGATCGCGGCCTTTGGTGGCCGTACAATTCATACGTATCATACCGAGGGAGCCGGTGCGTGTGTTTCGATACCATATGCTTTGCTGCTTTTTCACTGTTTCATCAGGCGGTGGACACGCTCCTGACATCATCGTCGTCTGCGGGCTCGATAATGTTCTTCCGTCGTCCACGAATCCTACTCGTCCTTACGCGCTAAACACGCTCGACGAGCATCTCGACGTGAGCCGTGATCACTCGCAACCATGTCGCGCACAGTGTGCTAACCACGCCACCAAAAGATGCTCATGGTATGCCACCATCTCGATAAATCTATCCTCGAAGACCTTCGCTTCGCAGAATCTCGGATTCGTGCAGAGACGGTTGCCGCAGAGGACGTTCTTCACGACACGGGCGCGATTTCCATGATCAGTTCTGACTCGCAAGCGATGGGCCGTGTTGGCGAGGTTGTGGCGAGAACGTGGCGGACTGCGAGCAAGCTCAAGTCGTTGCGGGGCCCTCTCACCGAGCTCGGGGATACCCACGAATGCGACAATGGCCGCGTCAAGCGCTACATCGCCAAATACACCATCAATCCGTGCGCATACCCAAGCGTATTTGTGTCGTCGCTCGTTCATGTTTACCTTGCAGTGCGATTACGCATGGCATCAGTGCATACGTCGGATCCGTCGAAGTGGGTAAACTCGCCGACCTCGTCCTTTGGAAGCCCGAGCACTTTGGCGCAAAACCAGAGATGGTGCTCAAGTCGGGCGTCATCGTGTGGGCCCAGGTACGTCGCACGGGTTTCCTCTTTTGTCCTTTGTCTCTTTTCATTATGCATTCTCTGCATGATCGTGTCGACTGACGGTTTCCTCTTCCGCTCTTCCCTTCCCGCCCTCTTGCCTACCGTGGCATGCATGCGTGCAGATGGGCGACGCGAACGCGTCCATTCCGACCGTACAACCCTCCTACGGTCGCCCGATGTGGGGCGCCTATCCCGCCGCCGCCGCCCTCAACTCGATCGCCTTCGTCTCGCGCGCATCGGTCGAGAGCGGCACGATCGCCTCGTACCGCCTCGCCAAGCGCGTCGAGCCCGTCGTCGGGTGCCGCCGCGTGACGAAGAGGGACATGAAGTGGAACGACGCGCTGCCGCGCATGGCGGTCGATCCGGAGAGCTACGAGGTGCGTGCGGACGGGGTTCTAGCGGACATTGAGCCTGCGAGGAGCGTGCCGCTCGGGCGGGAGTATAATTTCTTTTGAGCTGCTGCCGTCCCAATTTTGAAGGCCAACCGGGATCGGGGGATCTCGTGCGCGTGCTGTTGGCATATTGCCGGCTCGGGGACGGCCTGAGGGAACCAGGCAGCCAGAAACGCAGCAGTCAGAGTAATGCTTGATTTGCGTTGTCCATTTGTAGTATATATGTCACTGTGTCACCATGTACATCTAGCTAGGTATAGTTCGAAACGACGAGAGGTACTAGAGAAAAGTAGTGAATCTTGTGTGTACTACATTGCACTTCAGTTATTCCCGGACGATACGACAGCATAAAATACCGTACAAAAGCAGGAAAAATAAGAGACGCCCACCATGAAGGATTATAATGATACAAGCTGTCCCCGGTTCGAGGAAGTAATGTTGCCCCAACATTCAATAAACGCTCACCTCGCGAAACAGAGTCGCAGACTCGTTCGCGAGCAAGCCGTCGTCCGGAATCTCCATATAATCGTCATGAACTCCGTCGTCGCTCCCGTCCACGACACGTCTATGGGCGGCGGCCGCGCAAGGAGCACCCGCGCGAGAAAACGGAATGGGTCCCGCACCGGTGGCCGCAGCCACCTCCTCCCAAAGACTCTTCTCCTCTTCGTCCAGCTCATACGCAAACACGTCCCGGATGCGATTGGCGAGGACGATACGGTCGTCGTTCATGACCGACGTGACCGCCACGCGGGAAGGATACACGAGGAGGAGCTTATTGCGCTGGATGTGGCGGATCTGCTGCTGGCGGTAGCGGAACGCCAGCAGCCTTTTGCCGACGCTGTCCCGTTTGCATTCTTGGCAGTGCATGCAGGTGGCATTCCAGTCAAACGTTTGGTGCCCGTCACAAATCCTGCAAAGACGAGCAAAGACGCACGGTCAAACTCAGTTTCCTACTGCAACAGGGAGGAGGGAAGGGACATACGTTCGTGCTCGTCTCGGAGGACAGTGGGAATACCGGGGTGACGGATTGTTCAAATTGGATGGCATGCGCAGTTGGTATGCCGGATCACTGCACAGCTCGAATGCCAGAGTTGAGGTGCGAAGCGGGCTCAATGGAGATGTGATCTTCGGGGCATGCTTGTTCCGAACCGCATTACGCAAGAGACGAAGGAGATCTTCTTTGCTAGCACTGCCAGCGGTCGCCTGACCATTATCTGGAAATGTATTGTTCGACAAGTATGTTCCATTTCTACATTTTGCCTGTAGTGCAGATGAAGGTGGTGTGGGAGATTCGAAATGATCGTGTGATAGTGTCGCAGAGGACTTCCGATTGCGTGCTTTGAATGATGTGATGGATATGACACGGCTACGTTCCGCCCCTATGGGCGGCACTGCTTTGGCGTACTCTGAAGCGTTGAGAGGCTGTGATCCGAGAGCCAAGGATAATGATACCGAGCCATGAGGCAGGGGGTCCGAAGTGGAGCCACTGCGCCTTAATTCGGATTGACGAGGTGGAAGACCTGGTGGTGTGGGATATGCCAAGGAATTTACCGTGTCGACAGGCTCACGATCAACCTTTGTCGATACAGAGCCTGATTGCCACAGCTCCCTAGGTGGCCGGCGTACAGACGGCATGGAATTGATGCGCGGCCGAATGGACTGGAGGAGGCTCTCGAATTTCCACCCAGTTGTCGGTGTAGGCTTGGTCATGGTTGCGATGGTCTCAATTGAGGAGGAATCTGAAGGGTGCCAAGTGGAAGTAGACTCGAGAAAAGTAGCACGTGACGACGTCTTCTCATCAGGGCTATGCTGAGGCCCACGCTGCGATGCCTGTCGCCCCGTAAGCTCGAGGCTGCTGTGCGACGATCCAGCAGTGCCTAGAGCAGGGGTATGAGGCGGCCATGGGCAGACGAGAGGATCGGAGATGCCGCTACGTTGCATTTCGCAAGAACCGGAGCTCACGGGCTGTTCCGGGCGCAAAGCCCGGATATCAGGGACTGAGGACGGAGCATTAAGGGCATGATGCGAGGCAGAGCCTGTCGAGTGGGAATCCCGGTTGCACCTGTTCTCCAAGTCCGATACCGACAATGGATCTAGTGCACGTCACAGCAGTTCTAACCTAGGGAAGCACCGCAACTCACCCAGAGGCGCTCGTTTGAAAGACTGCACATCACGACGCTTGAACTCGGGCTGTGATGACTGATCTTCCTCGAGCTGTGCAAGGGATCTTTTTGGAGAAAGGGCTGTATTTTCATTCTCAGTATGGAGCTTGCTAGAAACGTTGCGTGAAGGGATGAACGTGGGGGATGATAGTGGGGAAATCATGTAGGATAGAGAAAAGATTTGATGTGGACAGTAGAAGGTGGTCGATGAGATTGAGCTGGCAGGTGCCGTACGAGCTTGATGTATAAGTAGGGTGGGACATTTGCACCGCTTTCACCACGCAGTGGCCTGACCGGTTCTGCCATCCCCGAGGAGCGGCACGACGACGCGAAGGCTTGGTCCTTTTCTTGACGCACGCAATCAAGACAATGGCTACCTCTAAGCAACGGAAACGCTCAAAGAATACCGCTTCTCGCTGGAAACGCGGAGAAAGTACAACCGCCAACTCACCCAACGGCACAAGAAAGGACAATTGGAGCCAAAATGAAGACGCACTCGCTGACTCATCGAAAGACCACCGTAACGCCATCCGACCACAGCTGTGATCTTCTTATTGTGAGTGGTACATCAATACAACGGAGTCGTGGCCCATACAGCAGCACAGGTGGGGCACAAAAGAATGACAACAAACAATTCTTGGTGCGAGTTGGGCACGAATAATCCAAGACAATGGAGTTGCGGTGACGGCGCGGTCGTCCAGTTTAAAGTCCTAGGTGGGTGTGCAGTTCGTCGATTGGGTGGAGGACTTCACCACTCGGACATTCCATTTCAGTCAACGTTGCGGTGCCTTGCTGCGCAACAAACGAGAGCTGATCCAGGGAAATTTGCCCGTGCAGAAGAGGAGAGTCCGGCCTTCCTAAAGAATGGGGGCTATCGGGAATGGCGGTGACGGGTTCGAATTTAACGCTACCCCGCGAGGCGTCCACCGTAAAGTAAATCGCATTCTCATCCATGCCGTCTTGCTGATGAACTGCTTCAGGCGATAATAACCTGCCAGGCAATGTTGACTTGCGTGGGTTACTAGTTCTGATGACCTTGGGTGTAGCTTCAACAGGTATAGGCGCGGCGGGTTGGAATGTAGCCCCCCGTCGAAATGACGCGGCCTGGTCACCGAGATTTGGCGCTGACTTGGCGTATCGAAGCTTTTTCTTCAGCTGGCCCTGTGCCACCGCGCGTAGTTTCTCGAGTGCACTGGGAATCTTCTTCTCTGCCTCTTGCGCCCCGGAAAAGGGTCTGAAAAGAGCGTGAAAGGGGGCCACTTGAAATTCGAGGTTGTAGTGCTACCTTGCACTGAAGAATCCCCATCGCTTTCGCGTTCCAGTGGTAAGAGCCGTGCTCGTTATGAGTGGATCAGCAGAAGAAGCTAGCAAGCTAGGTGTAAAATTTTCAGGTTCAGGTATGGAAATTGGAGCTGGGATCCGGCGTGGGGTATGACATTGGCCGCGATGTCTCCTGCGATGTGCACGCTTTCATGATCAGCCAATTGCGGTGACGGAAGCGCAAGAGGCACTTACTGCGCTCAATCCGGCACCGTTCCAGAGCTCGTGAAGCCGATTCATTTCTTCTTTTGACAGCATATTCTCAGCATTGATGGATGGGAGTGCCTTGTTCGTGTCCGCAGGCGTCGCGATCTTCGGAGAAGGTACGGTCCAGAACACATCGTCTTCTGCTACAATCTCGCCGGTATTGATGTCGACAGGGATATCAGGAAGGTCTTTCTCCCTTCCAGGAGTCAAAGGCATAGTAGGACGTGCTTCTGCGCGATCTAATTCGACTTTGTGGGAGGGAGAGAGTGGACGGAAGAGATTGAAGGCAGAAGAGTTCTATTTTCATGATCGTGAGCACACGGGTGCTTGTGGCATTCCAAGCGTGGACTCGTTGCCAAAACGTGAAAAGGACCACAGAATCGACCGCTTGGCCCACACCCACCAAAGCCGAGTACGCGTGTCTGTCAATGTCACGTGCAATTAATTTCAGCACCCCACTTAAACGGACCGTGCATTGCTTTGGCTATCCAAGATGACGCAGGGCCAGTACTTGGGTATATAGTATTAAATAGCTCGATTTTTGTCCAGCACCAGTGCCCAGACATCTATCATTGCTATCAATTCTGGGTCCAGGTCTCGCTTTCGAAGTTGTCACCCAAACCGGCTCCGGCCCGTGGAAACTAGATTGGCTAGACTTGTAGCTCCCTGTTCATGTTCTTCCCCTTCTCGCAAGCCAAATCTTTGACTGTGACTGCACATTGTCCTTATCGATCATCAATCGAAAACTGGTTCGCGAAGTTAGGGCCGTGGAATTTCTGATCAATCAGACGGTCGCCGTGTGAACCGGTGCGCTTCCTCTGGCACCGAGCAAGCCCCGCCTCACCGCACAGAGGTAACTCCTAAATCAAGCCCAGTCCATAAATAGAAGCCGGGAATGTCGATTCGAGCATCGGCACGTAAGCGCCGACGATTGGGATCGGCTAAGCTGGAGTTTGAACTTTTCTCCATCTTCACGAAATCACTCCTTCCTACGAACCACCATGTCCCCACAGACGGTAGATGAGGAGACGCCGTTGTTGCAAGGTCAGAAACAAAAAAAGGGCAGGACACCGTTACCCTGGCGTCAATTCTCTATCATTTTGTTCCTTCAGCTCGCGGAACCACTCACCTCCCAAGTCATCGCTCCGTTTGCCCCTCAGGTTTGTCTCGGCCATCTTTCCCCCTCCATTGTATACTAATCGCCTTTCTTTCAAGCTGGTACGGGACATTGGCATTACGAATGGCGACGAAACTCGTGTAGGATACTATGTGGGATTGCTGGTATGTCTTCCATAATCTCCCTCAGTTTCGGACCTTCACGCCAGTTTTCTAACGCCGTAGCATTCCTTATTCTTCGCGACACAAGCCCTCACTGTGTTGCACTGGAGTCGTCTATCGGACCACATCGGCCGAAAACCGGTCATCTTGACTGGTTTGTTTGGTTTGTCCGCTTCGATGTACTGTTTTGGGTTATCAAGGTCATTTTGGGGATTGGTAATGAGGTACCTCCTATCTTGGTACACCCAATCCCGATAACTCATTTTCTACGTTTACATCTAGTCGTTCTCTCAACGGCGCGTTGAATGGAAATATAGGTGTCATGAAAAGCATGATGGTGGAGATTACAGACTCCACAAATCTCCCACAGGCATATGCTTATATGCCCATAGCTTGGTCCTCTGGCGCTACCTTAGGGTCAGTCCTTTCCCGAAGTCCTCTATAGTCTTGCTCATTGCGCACACACTCGCATATACCGAACTCGCAGCCCATATATTGGTGGTTCGCTATCTGATCCCGTTAAGCGATTCCCAGACGTTTTTGGAAATTGGGACTTCTTTAAGACCTATCCCTATTTCTTGGCGTGCGCAGTGCCTGCAACTTTTTCCGCTCTTGCTTGGCTTGTTACCTTCTTTTTCCTGAAAGAGGTTGGTATATACCACATTCATCTCCCTGTTTGCCTGGCTGAACGATAAGATTAGACTCTGCCTCGCTGCGTCTCGCCCGGTCAATTGATCGCAGCAACGTTCGGCAAGAAATCTGCTGTGCAGAGTGTACCGCCCACATCCGCTGTCTCGTCTCATGAAGGACCGGAAAATGAGAACATAGAAGAACCTAGGAAGCAGGATGAAACTCCACTACCTTTGCGCGCGGTCTTGGTACCACGTGTACTCTTTGCAGCTGGAAATTATGCAGCTCTTTCCTTGCTTGACATCGCATTCCGAGCCATGCAACCTGTCTTCTTTGCTACGCCAGTAGAGCTTGGGGGACTTGGTCTTGATCCGCCACGAATTGGCAATATCTTGTCGGTGTATGGCGTGTTGAATGGGCTGTTCCAGATCTTCTTCTTTGCGGATTTGCATGACCGGTTTGGGTCCAAGGTTATCTACACTGCTTCGATCTCCTCCGGCATTCCTGTGATCCTCACCTTTCCATTGATTAACGCTCTCGCTCGCACCCAAGGATTGAGTTGGATGGTTTGGCTCCTGATAGGTGTGCAACTTGCCTTCTCGATGTTATTGAATTTGGGTTATTGTGAGGTGTTGTCCGTTACTCCTGGGGCCACACTATTAATCGACGTGTTTTTAGCTTGCGTCTTCATTTATATCGCAGCAGCCGCACCGAATCGTGCTTCTCTCGGGGCTACCAATGGCGTTGCTCAGCTGCTTGTTTCGATCATGCGTAGCATTGGACCGGCCGCGGCCACGTCCATGTTTTCGCTCTCCATCAAAACCCCCGAACATGCATGGTTTGTATACTATTTTCTCCTATCGCTCGTTTGCGTTGCCTTTGGTGCTTCGCTGTTGCTTCCCCGTAAAGTCTGGGGTAGCTTGACAGGCTAGGATACATGACTGTGATGCCGAACTTCATTATACCAACTCGGAATAACCAGCATTAGGCCTTTCGGAATGTACATTCACGTTTTCCAGTTCTCTGTGCATATCAATCCTTGAAACGCATCCTGTACGATGACATTTGCATAAAAGATAGTTATCTTGTTTATAGCACTGGTTATATCACCCTGTACTCTTGGGATCAGATTGCTCCTCTCGTCACCCTCCGAGATACGATTCACCGTCACAAAGCACTTGATTGATGTCCTGAGATGACTTCAATGACTCTGGGCCCGTGCATCTAATTTTGGTACGTATGTCGTCCTCTCTTGAGTAGACGTATGCATGCATGCCATGTATATGGACGCCCATGTCCGCATCCGTCTGTACCACATTCCGAGTACAAATGAGATGCGTGACCCCTTGATTGTTGTCGTTCCTGTGCTTTCTTGCTCCCGACGACGTTTTCTAGCAGTTTTACTCCTTGAACAAGTACAAACACGGGCGATACATCCAGGTACGAAAAGGCGGGGTGACACTGACGATCTGGCATACCCTACAGAACAAAAAGACGGTAACGCGGGAGGGGGGGGAATATATCGATACAGGAACGTGACTCGAAAGATGTACGATGTCATAATACAACACCCTGTCCTTGGGTCGTCCCACAAAGTGCGACATGCTAGCTTCCGCACACGGCCGAGAGGATCTCAAACACCTCGCTCTGTCGCTCCCGGAACGTCTTGATCCTGGATATGTTCAACGCCAGTGCGTTGATCCGATTCGAAAACGCGACCGTGCGTCCTTCGACGCTGTCCCTTCTGCAGAGTGGTTCGCCGTCATGATCCGGACGTCGGTCGTACCCCACGCCCTCTTGCAGCATCCTCATCAGCCGGTCCATGCGTGGGACGGGCGTGCCGTCTCCCCTTTGAATCGCATCGATGGCCGCCTTCGTGTCCTCTTTCCGAATCTTCTTCGCCTGCTTCCCGATATCTCCAAGTTCAATCATCAAGGGCTTCAACGCCTCCGGGCACTCGCCGGGGGTGATTTGCAAGCCAGCACCGCCATCGATGGACCCGTCAGGCTGCAAAGCCCTCGTGGTGACCTCGAGGATGGCGAGTGCGACGGAAGCAAAGTATGCGCGAGGGGGGTCCCATTTGAGGAGTCTACCGAGCGTCGCGTTACCGGCAAGAACGTCCCCGAGGGCAGCGTACAAAATCTGGCGTATCTTCTCGAGCCCAGGGGAATTGTGTGGGAATAGGACGGGAGACGGCGTTCGTGAGGGAAATATGGACGCCGGAGAGACAGGTGAGGCCAGTGAGGTGCCGTGTTTGCCTCCGTATTTGCCATCCGAGCCGGATGGGCCGTCGTAAGCGGGCGGTGGGACGAAGGAGGTCTTTACTGTGAGGGTCGCGCCATGACTGCCTGCGTCGAGCGCAGCTTGGATATCGCTTGCGTATCTGTCTTGGAAAGAGCGTCGTTGTGATATCTCGATCGCCACAGCACGTAGATCGGCTGCGATACCGGAGACTTGCGGGTTGAAGGGGTTGCTAATTGGTTGGAGGCCACATATGACGCGAGCGAGGTCGTGTTGATGTTCTGGCTCCAGACCCTGTATCCTTGGAACAGCGGATGCCCATACGCGAAGGAAGCCGAGAAATGCCGGGGGGCAATTTGACTCCGTAAGTTCACGGGGTGGAGCTGATTTGGAGCTTCTTGGAAGCGGCACTGATGGTGGAACGGTAGTGCAGCGCAGGGCGGCGAAATAGAGACAGAGTGCTGGACCTGGATATGTGACGAAGGGATCAGAAAGCGAGCCTGACCCGGGGATATTCTTGCTGCTCACCAGTGATCATCAGATCCCCCTCTGCGCTCGCAAGCACTTCAGGCTCGAGCAGTCTCTCGACCTTTGCATGGGTGAGAGAGGACTTGAGGTAGCTGTGGAAGCTGTCTTGTACGTATTTTTCGGTGAGCTTTTGCCCGTCGGGAAACATGAGGAGCGGCGATGCTGTGGGCTCGAGCACTCCGACATTTGGGGACTGGTGCGCTGTTATCTGCTTACCTCAGTGGCCCTGCTGTGCTTACAAATGGCTGTGCTGGGCACTGGTCTCTTACTTGCATGACGTATTTCAATTTTTAGCTGCTGCGTAAAAAGGCAGCCCACGATGGCGCCACTCATCCTCTTCCCGCACCAGAGCGTACGATGTCGGGTTACATGCGAAACGCAGGCGTCCAGCTCTTCCAACAACACCTGGAGCAGTACGCCCCCCCAGACCCTCTCTACGAACATTACACCGATACGAACGGGAGACAACGTCGCAAAAAGGTAAGCACTGCATTTTGGCCGCCCACGCTCCCGTTTGGCTCACTTTCCTTTTTCCTGCAGCGTGACGTCCCTCCAGGCATTTCCTCCCGCGACGCCAAGATCCTAAAGACCGTCCAGCGCAGAGCACGCCGCCTCGACAGAAGCTTCAACGTCTGTGGTCTCCGTTTCGGCTGGACGTTCATCATCGGCATCGTCCCTGGCGCGGGCGACGCCGCGTGTGCGGTACTCAACTACGCCCTCGTAGTCCGCAAGGCCCGCGAGGCGGATCTGCCGCCTTGGCTGGTCGGCAGGATGCTGTTCAACAATGCCGTCTCTGCCGTCGGCGGGCTCGTCCCCGCTGTTGGAGACGTGTTTATCGCTGCGTACAAGGCCAATTCCAGGAATGCGATACTCCTGGAGGAGTTTTTGCGCATCAGAGGAGAAGAGTATCTCAAGCTGCAGGCAGAGCAGGACGAGATGAAGAGCGGGAGAACCGTCGCGAGCAGCGTCTCGCAAAGGGACATGGAACAGGTCAAGCCAGGAGCCGGCATGGAGAGCGGGCGAAGATTTACCCCGTTCCTGTCACAGAGGGGAAACAAGCAGACGAGCGAACTCAACAGTGGACGCGGAAGGTTCGTTGAAGATATAAACGGCTGATTCCATAGATGACATTTGCGGACTCGTCATTTTGCTGAGGGTTTACCTGGGACGATGCTTTGCATCTGGATTGGACTGTTTTTTTCTCACCGGACCGTTAACGACTGACATCACGGGAAACATGTAATATTTGTAGGCTGTAGCTATATCCACCGTATGAACTTGAACGGATCACTCTCACTCGTCAGTTGTGAATGTGACTTGTTGCCCGCAGCGGAGAATGAACGAGGCAAATGTCAGCTACATCGTTCTTTCCCTCTTACGCTGGATTCTTTGTCTTGACTACGGTGCTATTCAATACATACATCTCCCATGTTCTCTGACGCGTTCAGCGCCAGTACAAAGGCGTACTTCCGTGAGCCTTCACGATCCTACAAGCCTCATCAAGCGCATCAACGACTTCCTGAGGAAGCGGCCCTTTCTGCGAGTCCTCGCAGTTCTGCTTCAACTGGGCTGCACTGCTTGCGCCGAGGATGACACCATCGCTCACATCGAGGATCGAATGATACTGGCACCACCTCAGTGCAATCTCAGTGAGGCGCAACTTGTGTTTTTCCTAGAAAAATGAGGTTGATCGTACCATTTAGGGACCATCGCTCCGACCGTGACACAAGAGGGCCATACCGCGACGCCTTTGAGCAGCTCAAGAGCCTTGAAGTAGCCTTCTCGGAGGTAACGAGCGCGGTACATCTTACCCAACCCGGAAGCAGGGTCGAAGCGACCGCCTGCTGGTGCCTGATCCTCGACAGAGGTGACCTTACCCGCGAGCAGACCACCACTGAGCGATCTCGGTCGTTACGGATGTGTACAGCGCTGAATGAGCGGGGGACATACGCGAGAGGATTGTAGATGACCAGCCTGATACCGTACTTGCGACAGCAGGGCACCAGTTCAGGCTCGATCTCGCGTGTGATGGCGTTGTACATCCTGGGAGTATTGGTCAGTGAAGAACGGGTGATTTCCCTGATAACTCACGCTTGGTAGATCCTTGGTAGCACATAACCGTTGGCTTTGCAGATTCCAACGACTTCCGCAACCTTGTTGCTTGTTAGTTCCGAAGGGATCGTATGGATAGCAAGGTCCCCACGTACTTCCCATGCGGCAAAGTTACTCAGGCCAAAGATCTCACTATAGGTGGGTCAGCACACACGACGTTAAAGCAACACACGAGGAGTATTCACAATTTTCCTTCTTCGTGTAGGTTATTGATCTCACGTACAGTATCTCCAAACGGGACGCTGCGATCGGGTGCGTGCAAGTACAGAACACGAACTTTGTCGCGTTTGAGGAACCGGAGCGACGTCAAGAATATATTCCTCAGGTTTTCGGGCGAATGGTCGCCAGGCTTGACCGGATACACTCTTGATGCCGATATCAGCCGTCGTATCACATGCATACACCAAACAGGCTAGCATACTTGGTGTCGATCGTTGCACCTTCGAGATTGAGCCGAGACAGAAGCTAGGGAGACGAGAGAAGCATTGCAAGTGAGCCCAAGACTCCCAGTCGGATTGGATGCTGCTGTGGGGCACCTGTTCTGTAGTCCCTTCCGCGTAAATCCGTGCTGTGTCAAGCTCAGAGTGTCCGTGATCAAAGAAAACGTCGAGGATCTCCTGACACCCTGATAGTGAAGACGTTCGCACGCCGTTCTTGCCCACGAACCCGAAGGTCATGGTACCCTTTGCAACAGCTGTCAGCTCGTGAGATAGTGAACAGGGTACCGCGTCGTACAAAGAGAAGTGGAACGCGAGTTGGCATGATGACGATGTGCTGTGCTGGGTCGGTTGGTCAGTTCCTTCCAGCTCCAGAGGGAGATGCGGACGTGCTGCGAAACACTGACCAGGGGATCAAAATCGATCAGTTCAAACGATCAGATAAACGGACGTTCCGAGTCCGGACCCAACTAATTGAAGGTAGTCCGCGGCGGATGCGTCCCCGTGACCACGATAAGAGTAGACTGCGGTCTGCCATGCAGTTGTTCTCTCGTCCTCTGAAGGTACTTTTGCGGCATCCCCTACGACTCTCAAGTTCTTTCAGATCCGACATTCGTGAACAGCAACGCGGCTCCCAACGGCGAGGTTATGTACTAATATCGTTGACTCAACTTTGCCTGCCGACCGCTTTCAACTCGTTGCAGAGGCTAGCATAGGACAAACGAACGTACAGCCATTTTGACGGTCGCTGGCACAGGTCCTGGTGGCGGAGAAGGGATTCGTGTTCGTGTACGTCACCGCTTACCATCAGTTCACCGCTTTTGAGTAGGCCGATCTCATTCGCGGTACATGGACGCCATGGAACCAGCGTCGTGACTGCGGTCACTGCACGGAACAAGACTGGCGTACTGAGGCATATCATGCCCACAGAGTTTGTTGGGCATCATGCTCGCGTTCCACGCCGATCCTCGAACTCGGTTCCCCTCTGAGACGTTCACGTCAGGATAACGTCTATGCTCTGCAAGGACATCCTCAAGACTGGAACCCTTTTCAATTCTGGAATTACGAGAGTTGTTGCATCGAGCCTCAAATCCCATTATACACGGCCGATACGATGTCTGGTTTTCCATTTGGGAAGGGACTGCGTTTCGAGAAAGCATTTTGGGACACAGCGTTGAACACG
The DNA here is from genome assembly GCA_038089995.1 of Tylopilus balloui. Classification (NCBI taxonomy): domain Eukaryota; kingdom Fungi; phylum Basidiomycota; class Agaricomycetes; order Boletales; family Boletaceae; genus Tylopilus; species Tylopilus balloui. The sequence continues at coordinate 18,739 of JBBPLW010000201.1, forward strand.
AAGTCAGTTCGTTTGGAAATTCTTGCTGATACGAGTCGGCAAGCGATGCTTCGACTCTCCCACATCCGGTAGGGCAAGGACAGGGTCCCATCGGACAGATGATGCCACGGGGTCCAATACTGAATCGGGGGGCGGCACCGCAACGATACTTGGATTGAGTAGAATAGGTTCCAACTGTATATTAACATCGATATATATCCCACCTCGTAGAGTTCTCGGGGGGCACCAGCCCGATAAATGGAAAGCATGCTCTAACTCCATCTGTGATCAGGTCCACCTATATGCGCGAAAAAGAGTTTTGACGAAGGGCATCAAGGTGGGCTGGGACTAGGCAGCATGATAACGGTCATACGTGAAACACAGCAGAGGACTCATGAGGTGAGCCGGCCTACAGTGCATGTATTCAGGAGGCGTCGGGTTACCCAGCCAGAGGTTTAATCATTCATCTCCCAACTGACACCGCAGCCACAGCCGCCTTTCGCCTGCGGATTCCCGGTCACCCGGAAAGAGCTTCCTATGAGTTCAGTTGCATAATCGACCGTCGACCCGTTCAGCATGGGCAGCGACACAGCATCAATGTACACGTTCGAGGGTCGGATATCCGGATGAGTAAGGTGACTGGTGAGATGACGAGGCTCAAAGGAACCGAAAACGAAATGACATCAGCAACTCACTAGTCCTCTGGAGCGCGTACATGAGCAAGCCCCATTTTATACTGGTATCCGTGGCATCCTCCGGACTCGACAGATATGCGCAAGGCCACATTAGAGTTCTCCTCGTGCGTTGATATTCGCCGAAGTTGCTAGCATCTGGTGAGAAATATGTTTTCCATGCATTCGAAAGGGGGGGTTACCTCGGCGGCACGATCGGTGAGAACGAGGTTGACTTGGTTGGTGGGTATCACGTCGACGTCGAGCTCTTGTTCTTCCAGATTCTCGACGGTCGGCGACCTCAGGAGTACGCTGCGCGTTTTCGGGATTTCGGAGGGGCGCGCTGACTGAGCCGGAGCAAGCGACATGTGGCGTGCCCGGACAAGCATGGCGGAGGTACTTGCGTACGTCGGGGGGCAGAGCGTCCACGCAGGAAGTCTGGAGACAGGGGAGGCGACGTGTCTGAGACGGCGCTGAAGCTGCAGCGGCAGATACCTGATGCTGGTCATCTCAGAACGAGACGGCTGACAAAGCAATCGACTTCATTCGTGAACGACAACGCTATGCCGCCAACCCCATCCGCCGTCTCGTTCACCGTCCGTCGGCCGACACCCATATCTCGACCCTCTTCATCTGGCCCGGAATCGGATGGGCCGTTCAAAGTCCCAGCTCTCCCGCGTCATCTAGCCAGTACAGGCAGTTCTGCCACAGCAAGTCCACTTGCCGGTTCTCCCCGGACGTTCTCAAGAGAGAACTCGGACGACGATGAAGAGACTGGAATCGTGTTTGCCAACGTCTCCGGCGCAGACGACACTAGCCACCATACCGAGTCGAGCGATGAGGACAACCTCGTCGCCAGGTCCGAACAACCTGGCAGACAGCGGTGCGTCCTTTGCAATCGACCATCATGTTCCATTGAAGTCGACTCACAGAAGCTGTTGCGTATGACATGGCATTCTAGTCTTCAGCAGAAAAAGAAAAAACTACTCGTGCCAGAAGGACCCCTCGTCATCGCCTCGAAACCCAATCCTGATTGGCGTGAAGCCGCGCGAAGACGCCGTGCGGCTTGTTCCCGTGTCCAAACTCACACTTCCCGCTCCATACTTTCCTTCGTTCCGGACTCTGCCCTTGCGCCAACTGGAGCAGACGGCAGTGTTGGTGGCCTAGGAACGAGAGATACCATCAACTCTGGTCTCCAAGTGTCTGGTCTGCAGATCAAAAAAAAGGTTGAAGTGGAGGTCGAGGAAGATGGTACTGCGATGATGGAGGTCGTTTCGGCCGTCTCCAAGGAGCAATCCGTGGCCAAAGTCGTTGAGGAAACCGAAGACCAGAGAGCTCTTCGAGCAATTCTAGCTGGCGAAGATGAATCTGTGCCTGTCGTCGAGATCATCCCGGTGCCTCCCCTCTCTGAAGCAGATGCGCTGAAACAGGACGTCCAAGGCCTACCCGACGTCGCCACGGCCGAAGACTATGAACGTGTGCCTATAGCTGCTTTTGGGGCTGCTATGCTGCGAGGAATGGGTTGGATCGACGGAGCTGTCGCCCCCAAGTCGGATAAGAGAAGAAAGAATGCCCTCACGGAACTGTACCTCCCGCAGGCGCGCCCTGCCCTGTTAGGTATTGGTGCAAAAGAACGAGAGCTAGTTGACGACGGGAGCGGGAAGAAGAAATCAAAAGGCTCAGAGATGCGTTATATCCCTGTCGCAAGAAAGGAGAGCGGGAGAGGTGAAGATGGTTCGAGCAGATCAGGTACTGTTTCCAGGCGAAGCTCACGTTCTCCTTCACGAGGGGAGAGGGGAGATCGCGGGAAAGACCGGGAAAGGAGCACATACGATGATCGCGAGCGGAGAAGAGAACGGGATCGTGACCGTGACCACGACGACGGGAGCAGACGGAGGACGAAGGATTATGATGAGAGAGCTCGTGACGGAAAGGATTATAGGGACAGGGATCGGGACCAGGATGAAGAAAGAGATCGCACCCGAGGTCGTAGCGATGCTTACCGAGATACAGAAGGGGGGAAGAAGGGGAGACAGTATGACGAAAGGGATCGCACAAAGGAGCGCGACAAACGGGACCGTCGAGACGACCAATGATTGGTAACAATTTTGACAAATCCTCATTTAGGTTGTAATGCTCATTGTCGTCATTAGGAATTCGTTTGTTGACGCTCCCATTCGTGTACCGTGTTGGTTATCATGCGATGCACTTGATTTCAACGTCTCCGTAGGTCCGCCATGTAGACAACACTGCTGACACGGGCAATTCTATTTGTGCTAGCTCCAGTTAAAAGTTCGAGATTCATCCCTTCGAAATTGTCAAGGGAGAAATCATGAATGAAAGCACTCATGCGTGTGGGTCGCAGTAAGTCATTGAAACATTGACAATGAGGAACGCACACGAAGTCCGCCTGTTTGCAACGATCACGTCTTGTATGTTTGACTCGCAAGACTCACTTTCCCGTGGTGCGTGTAGGATCTGTCATGGAATAGCGGTTAACCGACCTTTGATCGTGAATTTCTCCTCGGAACAGGTGAAAGGAGTTCGCGCAGCTTACTCCGTCGGAATGAATCACATGGGCTGGTAAGCTCTTCTCGAACCGGGACCAAGTAAATTGAATGGCCAAGTCGGCGCGGGGACACAACCGAGCCAGGACAGGACGCGTTCTGACCTGAGCTTTGGCGGAGGCCTACCAGACCAGATTGCTGCTCATGCACAAGTCCCCGGCATCGTTCTAGCAAAAAAGCGCGCTGCGCGATCGATTGTCTGCTGATCAGGCCGTGGCGCTGGCGTGATACAGCCTGCTCTTCGTAGGCCACATCTGGAACATGGACAAGCGTGGCCCTGGGGCGCTGTTCTTCCAAAACCGTGCGACCAAGAGACGCTGTGAAAGGCCTGTCTCACTTTTCCTGGGTACATGACTTGTTCAGTTCCTGACGCATCGGTCCAAATCCCAGAGCCCTTCAACGACCGAAGGAACTCTGGGTATTTTCCATGAATGGCTGCAGCTACATCGCTGCTGTCGACCCCAACGTCAACATGGCTTAATATTTTCCGGCTGGCATGGGCCGGCTAAGCCAGTCTCGTGCAGCAACTCAGAACCGAAGGCGTCTTAATCGATGGTATCGGCTTATCCACCTCGTGATTGCGGAAGAACGGTCTTCCTCTCCAAATCAACATGGTAATGCCAATGGCTCTGGGAGTTAAAGTTACTGTGACTGATCAACGACTAGCCATTACCGCAAACCTGGAGCAGCAAAATCGGGCTCCAACAGGGACCACAGAATGCCCGGGCTCTACCCAGCTTAGCTCACGATGGTTTTTTTTTACTCCATGCCTCTTGCATAGAATGGTGAGAACTGCAGTGCCTCCTGGATGATTCTCCTAGACACTTGGACCTCACGAGCACCCCCGAGTAGGAGACACCAAACAAAACGCACATTCACAACGATCTGTGGTTGTTGGATCTCCCACTGTTCCTTCGACTAGAAGTGCGTTTGGCCTATAATCACCAATGCAGGCTAACATAGTTGTGCAAGGCACACGAATCCGTCATACTTGACGCCAAGTTACGCGCTAAATCCCTGATAGACGAACTGTGCCGCATACATGATGCTTTCACCACTACTGTATGCTCGTCCAAGTTGCCTGTTTGGGATCGATGAAATAACACATACCATGAACCACGTATCAGACCGTTGGGCAAATCACCACCCAATACTTACATACTGGATCGAGACCATTGAACGTGAGCCATTCACGATGCCAGCATCATCCAACAATCAGCAAAATGATCGTCGTCAGCTTGGCCGTAGAATGCTATGCACGAATGGTTCACAAGACGAGTAATGCAAGACGGTGAGTGTGAGTATCGGGACTGAAATGGTCATAGGCATTGTCAGGTCACCTCATCCCAGGCGAAAGTCAGGCAAAGTGCAAGTGGAGATCGATAGGTCCTATATCGTTGGCTGTGCGTATCTTGCTCGGGCATCGACGAGATGCGCGAAGAAAAGAGGGAAAGGCATCTGCGTCCAGGAAGCAGCAAGTCTTTTATAGGCACCGGTCAAGAAGCGGTACATACCGAATGACATCATTCTTTTGCAGTGCTCGCTTCCCGTTCTGGAGACGGTTCAACAGCCCTTTAACAACGCGGCATATACCCACTACAAGATACCGAACCACACTCATGATGGACGACTCCAGCCGGATATTCTTTATCTCAGAGATACTGAGGGTAATTCTGGATAACCTGACTGATGATAAAAGGTCTATTGTTTCTATCGCCTACAGTTCCAAAGTCGTATCCGGCACAGCACTCGATTACCTGTGGGCAGATATGGATTCGTTTTCGCCATTCGTGCCTTTACTGCCCAAACCTGTTCAAGAAATATATGTGAGTCATTCTCACGGCACACGTTGAGGGAAGCTGAGGTATTGTTAGGACCTGAGATTCAACAATACCATATTGCCGTTTATAAAATGCCCTCCTCCACAGGAATGGAATCACTTTGACGTGTACGCGTACCGCGTGCGACGACTTCGTCCCCGGGGACATTATCTCGACCGTGCTCTATACCAAAGGCTTGTTTCCATTCGACCCGGCGTCGAGCTTTTCCCCAGGTTACTGTCCCTTCGATGCCACCTTTTCAACCCATTGACCCCTGGGCTAAAAATATTCCCCTCTTCCCTGCGCTCCTTGTCGCTTTACCCAGAATATGCACTCGCCTTGGATAGCCGTGCTGAGCTCGCCTTGCGTCAAGTTGCCCATGACGCTCCTTTCCTGGAGAAACTCTGCATTGTAGGCGTATACCGACTGCATCCTGAGGCAGAACCTAAACCTCCCCTGGACTTTAAGAGGCTCCATACCGTCCATCTTATCGCCGACCTGCTCCGCCCCGCGGACCTTCAGAGCTTCTCACGGCTTCTATCTACATCTCCGGTACTCAATCTTGGCATCTCTCTTTGCTCTAGCATGGAGGTCTCATTCAAACTTGACGAGCCAGGTGCTCAACTGCCTAGCGCTTTTCATCGTTTGGAGAATATTTCCATCTGTGGCGGTCCTCGCTGGGCCGCTGACATCATTTCTCGGATCTGTTCGCCGTACCTGACCTCAGTGACGATTGAACATCGGGGTCACTTCTCTAGCGTATCCGAATACGGACTTTTCTTCGCAATCCTAGCCCAGCGACATCCGCCCGTATACGCGCTCGAGGTCAGGATGGGTCGCGTATATGTCAACACACGGAATGAGTATGTTCGCGGGTTCCTCGCTACACTGGAACCGCTGGTTCGTGGAAGGCTGGCAAAATTGAGAGTAGAGATGTCTCTCTACGGTGCATGGAAGATCGAGGAAGATGTCAGGAAAAGGCTACGACCGGAGGCATGGCCTTCACTGGCTCATTTCGAGTTCGTGTTGACGGAGGCATAGACACTGGCAACCCACCCTCGCTCGTTTGCGTAGTGTAGCCTGAGATAGGCTCTCTGTTTTGTGTCAATATGGCCGGATACGGCGCCCTGAACCTGGTGATGCGTCTTAAGTGAGCAACTCGTTTTCGGTGTACTCCTGCACCCCAGCTTCGCCTGCGGCCGAGCCTCTCTTTCTATAGTTCCACGTGAGTTCTCCCGAATCTAAATATAATTAAATGTAGAGACTCTTTCGCGATCTTCTCCATGCCATAGGCAAGGGCAAACGGATATAAATTTGGGTTTACGCATGCTCGATACATGTGGCTTGCACATGTGCCCACAACACGGCAGCAACCATGTGCATCGAGGTACGATGCCGCCATAATGTGTGTAATGAGTGGCTGGATATGTTTGAATGTGGAGCCTCGTAATCCGCAGCGAGGCCGACGAGTTCAGGGTATCTCCTTTTCGCTTACTCTTCCATTGAGAAACCATGGATGTTGAGGCACTGTAGGATAAAACCTGGTCAACTCGGCATACGGTAGCTTCGGGACCTTGTCAAGAGGGCCTTGGGGTATTGCGCGAGGGACAGGATAGACGTGGAGACACTGCGAAGGTATCTGCCGCCATCTGGTAGTCGAGATTGTTCGGCCAGTCTGGATGCTGACTCATATACTTATTTCGGTCAGGGGCGCAATCTTATGTAAGCGATGGCACGACCCCGCATGTGACACTAGCACCCGCTGTCACTTTCACTATCGTTCTGGTATCTCGGTCCTCCATACGCCTCTCGCACAGAAATGACTAAGGACCACACAGAAACTCAGAAGTTCAGATTTTGTGTACGCTTGAGAGAGAAGTTTTCCCAGCCGTTTGGTAAGACTTTTGATTCCTGACAATTGTGGAACAGTGAGAAGTTCACTCTCGTTATTTTCGTGCTTCTCTTGAAGCCTGTAGGCCCATCCCACGTTCATCCTTTGTAATGAAGTTCTTCACCTGCTGCACTATGCACGTTTGAGTCAGTTCAACCAGTACCCGCTTGATCCAGGGGCGAATCCCACAAGTCTGACGCATGCTAGTGGATTCTCCGCAATCGACGGCCTTTCCTTCTTGGCGCGATGCTTTCTCAGATATAATGTCAACTCTGTCAGCTGATTACCTTTCGCGTCATGGACCTCCCACCTTCTTGGCTGCTGACTGAAAACTTTTGGAGGAAATTATCGATGTTTCAAATCAACACTTTCATCATAGACTGGAAATTTGTCTCACGGAATTGCGATAAGAGGACAGCGAAGTGCGGGCAAATTACGCATCCTCCATCTCCTCTTTACACCTACAGCAGAGTAAAAAATGGTCTTGAAGTTGTACGGTTACCCCACATCTACCTGCACGCTTCGTGTGGCAACAGTCCTCAAGGAAAAGAATGTGCCCTTCGAGTTCCACAGCGTGGATATTACCAAGGGTGAACAAAAGGCTCCTGACTTCGTTGCTAATCAACCATTCGGACAAGTTCCATACATCGTACGCACAACGAGAGCATTCAGATACATTGTTGATATCGGTTACAGGATGACGATGGTTTCATTCTCTATGAATCGCGAGCGATCACTCGATACATTGCGACCAAATATGCTTCGCAGGGCACCCCTTTGATCCCGACTGACGCCAAGAAACTGGCTTTATTCGACCAGGCCGTATCCGTCGAGGTGTCCAACTACAATCCTTCCATATCCGAACTCGTCTTCGAAATCAAGTTCAAAGCGTAAATCTTATACCCCATGCCTCAAAGGAGTCTGACCTGAGGCGATACTCATATAGGTACTTCGGTGGACAGACTGACCAAGCTCGCGTTCAAACGCTCCATTCCCAGCTCAAGGCTAAGTTGGATGTCTACGAGGCCATCCTTTCCAAACAGAAGTATGTCGCTGGAGATGTACGTATTGCATTATATTTTGATTCGGTCTTGCATCCACTCACCTGAGACACTTCATCACTTAGGAGCTCACCCTTGCTGATCTCGCCCACTTGCCCTACGGTACTATCCTCGCTGATGATATTAAGATAAACGAGTTTGCTAGCCGACCCAATGTCAACAGGTATGAGTCGAAAATCTGCATCATGATCCTGCAAGTTCTGACCATTCAATGGTCGTAGATGGTGGAACGACATCAGTTCTAGAGCTTCTTGGCAGGCCGTCAAGGGCGGCATAGCATGAGTCGAGCATCGCAATCGAATAGGAAATAGTGAAACGTGAAAGCCTGCTAGCCCTGTATACTATCTTGAAGTACGCATCCTCGTGGTCGTCATGAACAACATGGACCTCCCTGATACGAACGGAAGTTCGAGATGTACATGCTATCACCCTGCTGTAAACGATCGGTCCTTAGAGGCCTAGGAGACGTAGACTGGCCTGGGCGCACGCACGACGAGAACAGGAGGGTAGCCAGCCTGGCGTCGAAGGACAGCCACTGCAAGTATGTTTACCCAATGCCTGCCCGCTGGTTTGTGTGTGTTCGAGAGAGCGAACTGGGTGTGCAGCTCGCTGGCAGTCGTCAAATAACGATACTGAATTCATACCAATGAAAAGCTGCCGGCAGTAGTGGGGAGGGGTCACCTGCAGCATGGTGAGCAAGAGGAAACGATGAGACATTGACCGATCCGCGCAGCCATCAAATCAGGATCTCAAGTCCCTGAGCGTGGGTTCGTGCTAGCGTATTAGCTTCATTGGTTTGGACTTCTCGGACGTGACGCGACTAGCTGAGCGCTGAGGCCATGTGGCCACCACGGTGTCGGTGTCCCGGTTTATCCAGTAAACTTTTGAGCACAGCAAGCCTTTGACGGCGCTGGTTTCGGAAAGACCCGATGTATGTCTACGTAATACACTGTACGCGAAACCACTAGTACTCATCGTTTGAACATCATCGCTGGCGACATGGAGGACGTAACCGTGGAGGACGAAAAGAAGCGATTTGAACCCGATGCTCCAGAGGAAGATACGCAACCTGATCCTGACGAAGAGCTTATGTTAGACAGAGGGAACGGGAGAGTTTGGCTAGTCAAGGTGAGCATTCGTCTGCCTCAGCTCAAACATGAGGGTCAATAGTACCCTCAAATGACTCGAAGATATGTTGTCTTATCACGCGTCTTATCCATTTTGAAAGATACCGAAGCACTTAATGGCACGATGGGCAGCTATTGACAAAGAGGACGTTCACCTTGCGACAATACGTATCTATCAAAATGCTGTCAGCGCCTCGGGACGGTCGCCACGCATCTTCCTCTTTCTGCCCCCTGATCCCAATGACTCGACCCCTCGTGCATCAGATCTGCCTTCTTTTCCTCCGGACGCCGCATACATACCTGCTGGAGAAAATGGTGTCCATGTGGATAGGTACGAGTTGGAGATGGTAAATGAAGCTGTGGAAAACCAACTCGTCGTTGCGGAACGTCCCAAGGACCCTGTTCCTCCTCCCTCAGGGTCAGCCGCAGCGCACACGTATAATCCTCGTGCGCGGACAACAATATTGACCGGTCGCATCAAACACGAGTGCAGTCTGCGGCCTCTTTTCAACGAATCGTACAGGCGACAAATGCGGGAGAGAAGTCGTGCATACAACACCCCACGAAGACAAATCCGCATGATTGAAGAGGCGGGTCTCAGCGGTGGGCGTGGCGGAATCAATAGATTAAGCAGTGGTGTGGCCACTGGCTCGTTCGCTGATATGATTGTCAGCCTTTGTTTCCATTATGCCAGCAACCAACTTACGATCTTGATTAGAAAACGAAACCTAAGCCTGCCAAAGGTACCTTTGAACGCATGGCCCGTTTGCCGCGCAATCAGTTGCTGGATTTGCTGTTTCAACTTTTCCGCGAGCAACCGCGTTGGAGTTTTAAACCACTGCGAGAGCGGACCCAGCAACCTGAGGTTTATCTCAAAGAAGTACTGAATGAAATCGCCATTCTCCATCGCAGCGGAGAGTACAACGGCATGTGGGAGCTTTCAGAAATCTTTGCCAGGGAAGGGGTTCGTGTAATAATGCATAATATCTTTGTGCTTCCGCTGAATTATCCGTCGCTCTAGGTCAAAGCAGAAAATGTTCCTGGCCCGAGCTCTGAGACGAAAGGCGGTGATGTGGCAATGGAGGATTACGACGAGGAAGAAGACGAAGACGAAGACATGGAGGAGGTTTCATGATTTCACAATCAGCATCACCACATGCATCAGTATTCAATGCATTTATTTCCTAATGATTACTATCCTGCATTTACTGGCTCCTGGCTGTATGTGATTGAATGGCGCCTGACAACTGGCAGTGCACCCACGGACTCGGCACCGCAACATCATTTCATGAGTCACTCTTGATTGCTTGGAATGTGCTCCTTCGCCTTCCAAACTGGCACAACCCGAAGTTGTCCTCGACTATCATGCCAATTGTCAACCCGCCTCTTCGAGGCGACGGGGAAGGTCATTATAGGATACACGTAGTAGGAAATAGTGGTATGTCAATTCCACATGAGTTTCCTGTGTTTCAGTAGTCTCAAAGGAGAGCTCTCAGGGACGGGCAAGGTGAGTCTTGCGAAACCCCCCTAAAGTCCTCAAGGTACACCTCCCTAGTCTACTCTTGGCGCCTACCTTTCCACGAAACTGTATCTTCCTCACCTTCCCCTCGACGAAATCGCCTGGAAACCTGGATGGCAAAGAACGGAGGTTGATGAATTTAGAGAAAAGGTTAGCGCCCTGATAACGCAGGATACCCGAGGCTGGATTGTGGATGGAGACTTCCGAGCGTTGGGGACGCTCATCCCTGATAACGCAACAGACATCATTTGTGGGTTTGCCAGAAATTGTGCCATACTTGCCCACTTATGACTATTTTTCGATCGTCAATAGGGCTAGACCCACCATTGTACTATTACCTCCCTCGTCTCCTCTGGCGCACGTTGATGCGCCTTCTGGGTCTCCGTCCCCCATGTGCAGAAGGCTGTAAGGATACCTGGGGAGAAATTTTCTCGAGCGAGGGAATCATCTGGTTTTGCATGAGGAACCATGCCAATGCCAGGACCAAATACAAAGCGTGGCTCTCACGGATGAGAGTTGAAGCCACAGGGAAGATGATACGCTTGGATGAATCTCGTGGAGAGTTGGCTAGG
>JBBPLW010000202.1:0-29805 GCA_038089995.1 Tylopilus balloui
TTCGCCAGGATTGCTGAGAATGTCACAAATCTCGCGGAGGAAGGACTCGCGCGTCCCCGGTAGGCATCCCTTCTCTCGCTGAAACCGAGCACCGAACGCATAAGGCATATCGTCGAGGACGATCGACTCCGCTGCATTCCGAGTTCAGGTACATTCAATGGCAGCTTCGAAAGTTGGACCCACCAGCATCTCTCACGACATCCATCATGCGAATCACTGTAATCTCTGTCTGCATTGAAACTCCCTCGAGGAACGCGCTTTTGAGCACTCGAAATTTATTTTCGTAGTTCGTGATCGTTGTATCAATATCAGAAACCAGATATCTTGTTGTTCGAATCCCTGTACAGAGATCAGTGATAGTTACGGTGGAACGAGCGCTGACTGACAAAAGTTCTTTTGTTTGGCATATTCGGTGATGAAGTACCCGCACTCCGTCACTTGCTGAATGAGAAGCGTGATAGTCTTGATGTGGGCCTTGATCACGTTCAAAGGTTCGGCGTCGTGAACGAACGCAAGAACATCGCTCATCGTGCCTGCTAAGCGCATGATTTTGTCGTCGCGATCTTTCTGGGCTACAAGCACCTAGAGGGAAGACACACAGGTACTCAGCGATGGTACGAATATCGAGCACTAGACAGACCCTGTTGGCAGCCGATATGACAGACCAAGCCAGTGATGCGTAAGGGTGAATCTTTGCGGCATTAAATGGTGAAGACGTTGAGACATTGTGAACCAAATACCTGTGCGATACCGGTCACGATCCTGTCAAAGAGCTCTATCCTTTGTAACAAAACGCTCCATGTATTCTCAAATGTTTGCGCTTCAGTAATGACGTTGGTCGTGTTATCGACCGCTGAAGCCAGGAGCTCGACCGCGGCAGGCGTGGAGCTAAGTGGGTTGACCGCTGCAATCGCCCTAGTGACAGCATCTGTCGCTTGGCGTTCGTCTGCAGTGACGTCCCTACATGGTTCAGTAGCTAAAGCAAAGTAGATCGTAATCCCAGAAAGATCGGACTGATCGGAGGTATCGTCATGAAGCATATCTTCGAGCACTGATCAGAGAGCTCGCATCAGTAGCATGATAAACAGAATGACTTCATACCGCCATTCTTCAGTTTTCCTAGCGCTCCGCCGATGGTGTCCGTAAGGGCTCCAACCTCTGTCCTTTCCGAAGCGGTGTTTCTGGTAAACCTTGACGAGGAAGATTGAACGATTGTCTCCATCACTGATCATGTTCAGTTCACTAGCGTAAAGCAAAGGACATGTACACACAAAAAAAGGTATTGTCCCAAGAGGAATGGCTCTTTGCCTCCTTTGCGTTGTTCGTTGATCGCAGGATATCGCCTACGAGGAATTGGATGTAAAATTGCCTCGCAACGGGAAGTTTGCGCCGCGCCCGGGTGCAAAGTTGGATGTCTGCAAGAAAGTCAATCCCCATGCTACACTGAAAGGTCTAGCAGTATTGCGGTCCCACCTTTGATGATGATTGTTTTCGCCCTAGGGCGACGTTGAGCGCGTTCGGACCGCAATCAAAAGCGATGGATATACATACGAGATACTTTGAGCTGTATCCATGGCGTTGCGGATGAAGTTGCTGAATATGCGATGAGCGAGATGAAGAATATTTGGTTAGGAGCCGAGATGCTATTTGGTCTCCGCACACCACAGTGATGAAGCACTTTCCGTACCAGATGGTTATTATAGACCACCGAATTCGCGAAGGGGTACCGATAATTCTCGAGTCGTCCAGCCTTGTCAGGTAACGACCAACCCATGAACGAGTTGACTCAATTCATACGCAATGGGCAGCTGCACCGCCAGACCTGCTAAGGATTAATTGAGTACTAGCCATTTCAAGTTCACTCGCTATGCCTTTGGTATAGGAAGGTAGTGCCAGGTTGGACTTTGACGTCGCAGTGCTTTTTCCCTGACATCATCAAGACACGACCAGAATACTGATGATCATGTGTAGCTCTTTAATGCCGTCCGGGCCAGCAGCCATATGCTAGTACCTTTAGAGAGCATTGTCTCGCTCTTCCACTTACCTGCCATCGAAATATGAGGGACCAAGACGATGTTCTAACGAAACAACTCAGATCGAATGCCAAGCAATTTGCACAACTCCAGGACCGTGGCATCATAGGATGACTCTTCATTTGTGCTTTGGTAGCCTCATTTCATTCTCCCTAATTCCTTTACAATGACAGTGCTTGCACTAAATCCATAAGAAAGTGGCCGCGTTTAGCTTACTCCCGACAGCGCTGTCGAGTTCAGCAATTTGTCGAAGTCCCTTGCCCCCTTCCACCCGTTGATATATCTTGATCCCCCCGCCTCCCAAGCTCTTATCCGCGCTTCCAGCGCCACCGACGACAAGCCACTTGTTATCCTCTCCGCCAAACATCATCCCACGAAGGTTTCTTAATCCCGTGCGTACTTCGGTCACTAGTTCTGGATGCTCCTCTCCCTTCTCTAAAGAGAAAATGGCGATCGTGTCACCCTCGGGGTGTGGGTCCCCCCGATTCGAGACAAAGATATACGCGGTGGGGAACGAGCGATTCGGTTTTGGTATCAATATTTCAGCAGCGTTCATGCTCCTCGGTATTGGAGACTGTTTGAGCGTCGACAACGTGGTCAAATGCGTCAGTGGCCGTTGACCGGAATCAAACTTGTATGCAGCAAGCTCTGAGGTGAGCTCCAGGAGGATATATAACGTATTTCCTTCGTCGTGACCCATCAGCCTCTCCGTGAGATGGCTCGCACGATTACGCACGTACCAAATGTCGCGATGTGTCGAGGCCCGCCGCCCGTTTTGACACGGATAAAGTCGCGAATAGTCCAATGACCATCCGAATCTTTGGTGAGTCGCCATACTTTGTCAGATCCTAGATCGGGCACCAGGAGCTCGTTCTCGGTCGCATTCAGTGGGTTGAACACTGTTTGGTGCGGATGCGCGGCCTCTTGTCGTGACAGATCCCGACCTGGCCTTCCATCCTCAAACGGAAACGCGAGCGTCCACAGTCCGCCGGGTCGAGTGTATGGCAGACTCGTGGAGATCGGAATCGTAGCCAAAGCACTGCCAGAGTACTGATTCCCCCACACACGGGGAGAGAGAGGGTGACGTAGTCAATATCGAAAAACGGTGATCAGTCTCGAATATAGAACCAGACTTACGTTTCCGACGAGGAGCTCGTGCTCCGTGATGAGCAGCGTGCATGGGTCAGCGCCACCGCTGGGGCACGTCGCTTCGTCCATCTTGTGGCCCTTGCCGTCCTTGCCATACTTGACCACGACGATCTGACCGTCCGCCTGTTCTAGGCAGGCGAATATCAACGACCTATCGGATGGGTGTGCTTCGATCCACGACGGATTATGGCCGACGTCGACTTGAGAGATGAGCTTGAGAGTGGGGTTGGCACCGTCTGACGGCGCGGGGTTGAACTCAAGGGTGTAGATCGAATCGGTGTACGATCCAACCAAGATCCTGTGAGGATCCATGTTGAAAAACGACGATGGGCAAGACCAGGTGTTGGGGGTTGGAGGACGACTTGAATCCAACGAGCCCGCTACCTTACTCTTGGCTCCTTTATCGGTCGTTTACATCATGTCGTTCAAGTGTCACAGGTCTCCTGATGAACCCTTAAAGATGCGACAAGAAATATCATTTACAGCAAGCGACCTTGACAGCACTACGCATGCATCGTAATCTTAGATCTCCTCTACGATCTGGTCAAATACTACAGTCGCAGGACCCCTTTTTAAAAGCGCGCGTCAGAAATTAAACCAACTACCACTGAGAACACCATACCGCTTTTCTAAGCCGTTCTCCGTCCAGCTAATCTGCGCTTGTAGCTCAGTCATCCCAAACATCAACACGATGCTGAATTGCTGCCTATAGAACTGTAGGCCTGCGAAACCACGACGGGGACTGAGCGTCTTGGATACCTGGGACGTGTTTGCGTGAACGGTGCACAGGTTGGTAAACATCCCTTAGTAGGTAGGTCGAATGAGCATGTCGAACATCATCCAGAACCGCCAAACTTACCCGGTTCTGAATCCGTCCAGCGAGGGTTACTCTCACTGCCACGGTAGCAGACAATTTCCGTGGCGATCGTGTCGCAGGAGGTCCTCTCCGCGCATTCCGTGATGAAGTCCTTCCGAAATTCCTTGGCCTCTGACACGGCTGTTCCCTGTCATTCTATCTCAGTTTTGAGTATAAATGAACTATATTCTCAATACCTTGTGCAATATTGCGCTGAATGCGTTCGGAAGAACCATGCGTCCCGATGGACGCGGGACTGCGGACGCAGCTCGTCGTTTATGGTACTCGTCATTCTTGTTGAACTCTACGGCGCATCGAGTGCCGTACGTGAACTTGGATACACGTGCCGAAACCCGGTGGTCAAGGTAAAAGGCGATAGCACCGTCTGCGACTGCTTTATTTCTGTTAAGTTGGGAGTAAACATGCGACAGAAACCAAGTCGATTTCGGATGATACTGACGTGTGGCTGTCTGGACGACAGAAGTTGAGATTCGATGGTTTGATATACTGCTGCAGCCTCGAGAAGAGCCAATCGCTCGCTGCGAAGCCTCCAACGAGGAAGATGGACTGGGAGATGGTCAGTCACGTATGGTGATGTACTAGTGGGCTAGACGTACGTCGATAGGCTTCGTTGCTAGCCTTCGCTGATTTTCCACAGTCTCGATGATTGCCACTGCCGAGGGTTCGAAAAGGGCCGCGACATCGATTCTAGGTTATGAACGTCGTGAATACGCTGGTGAGATCAAGCATGGTAGTACCACCCACCCCGGCAGCTTGAGCTGTCCAGATTTGATATTGAACGCGAGGTCGCGGTCCTTCACCGTTCCGAAACGGATGTAAGATGGTTCGTTGGGATTGCTGAAACGGAGCTTCGTCGTCTTGTCAAACTCGTTCGTCATTTGAGCAATGTCCTCCGGTGTTCCGAATTTAGAACCCGTGAGTTTCACTACGAAGAGCACAGCCATGAACGTTGCTCAAAAGCATTGCCATTCTCCCAACTTACCAGAAAGGAACTGTTGAGCGCGTCTGGTGACAAATACGGCACCTTGAAAGCGGCCTTCAACCCAAGCTCGTCAGTAAAAGTAATCCGATCCAAGTTTCCGCTTACAGTCCACAGGAGCGATCTCTTGGATCGTGGGGGGCGATGTTGTCATGTAATAAGAGCTGACATCGACAGTTCCACCCCCTGCGTCGATAATCATGATGCCCTGATCCTCCTGAAGAAGACACCATGAGCGCACACACCAATCGAACATCAAGCATGCACGCCACCTTGAACGAACCGGCCGTCTTTTCGGTGCTCAGGCAAAAGTGTAGACTCGCTTCGCCTTCAGTGACGAGTTGGATTCGAGCCTGTCCTTCAGGAGAGTCCGGAACGAGTCCTGCAAGAACTGCTGCCCGTCGTATCTGTGTCTGTTGTGGACCCTCCCATCCGTTCGGATGACTGAGAACGAAATCGATATTGTTCTCAAACGATGCCCACAAATCGTGGCCGCTCGCATGAGTTTCTTGAATGTAGGTCTCAGTACATTGAAAGAGATACCGCATAAAGTCGCTTAGAATTTGAGCGGCGGTCTTGTTCGGAGGAAGTGGGGGGATATCTTGATCGCTGATGTGGCTTAACACCATGTTCTGGGGCTTGAGATGAAGTTTCCACCTAGTAGAGTTGCGGACGTCAGTGTACGGCAGGCGACAGGCTTGACACAAACGCGGTCTCTCACCATTCAGCTTTGACCCATTCTTCATCCTCCGCTCTCTCGACTACACTCTCTTGAAGGGCCTCGCCACCGAACGCGCGAGGAGCACCTTCTGGATCGTAATACACAATGGACGGTATCTTGGAGTTCCCGCCGACGTGATCCGTAGCAGGAAAGCTTTCAATACGATGGATATGATGAATACTTTGACAAGATGCATCATCAACTCACCGTGTGACACCGCAGATGACAGGAGATTCGCCTGGGTCGAGGATGCTGTACGAGACCCCGCTATACGTCGTGCCCACATCGAAAGCCACCACCAGCTTTCGAGCAGGGCCTTGGTACGGGCGTCGTTCTGGCATGTGGTAGTGTTTTCGTGAGAATTGGT
The DNA here is from genome assembly GCA_038089995.1 of Tylopilus balloui. NCBI lineage: Eukaryota > Fungi > Basidiomycota > Agaricomycetes > Boletales > Boletaceae > Tylopilus > Tylopilus balloui. The sequence continues at coordinate 6,127 of JBBPLW010000202.1, forward strand.
TCGTCGTGCGGCGTTGAACTACGAGAGGTTGCGTGCGACTTGGCCTTGTGTTTAAGCGTAAAAGAGGGGTGGGTCAACGTCAGGTATATCACGTCTGTATGCTGTCCTCAAGCAAGCCTTGCGCCGTGTGCAGGACGAGGCGAGGCAGACACACAGACAGATGTGACGGCGAGAAGCCTCGATCAGGTCTAGTTCCTGTGTCCATTCCATGCGGTTTCCGTGAGTTGGTGATGCGGGCTTTGACTCCTTACCCTGATTCAGCCTACACGAGGCACAAAAGTTAGTGTAGGTCTCACCAGTAAGTGGCTGCAAGGATCGCAGCTCGCGTCGTTTATACTGGAACCGACGAACTACCACTTTGTTGATGATCGCGTCATATAACACAGATGTGACTTGAAGGGGTATCAGCCTGTAAGAGATTTGTTCACAGAGCCGAGACCTCGAAGTTGTGATAAAGCTCCACGTTGCACAATGTAACCCATGACGAGAGTCAACAAACACCGCTACCCGTGTCCTTATGCGTCCTTTCAAGTAATCCCCAAGGCTTGACTCTCGTTGAGGGCTATGACACCTGGCAGCAAGTGTTACTACAATGGTAGCCTCGACGATGGGATGGTCGTGGACGCAAATCCTAATAAGTGTTCCGCATAACACCGTCACATGAAACGTCAAACATAGCACCAGCCGTGTCCGCAGGTACCGTACAGGACATTCGTCGTAACTCAAGTACGTACACGAAGTACTAGATACCTGTCTTCTTCCCTGTGCCAGCATATAGAGGTCTAAGATACACAAGAGGAATTCATGGTTGGATGGGAAATTCTAGAACCTGACGATAACATTGTGGCTAGTCATCGTATACAATAGAAGCGGGACTTCTGTTGGTAGTGGCATTGGGTCAGTAGAGTGTATCGTCCAGTGCTTGGGTCCTACCTCTTCTCCACGCCCTGGACCATCGCGTGAGCCGTTCAGCCTACCGTTTGCTCCTCGATGTAATGAAAGGCGTACCATGTCATTCCAGCTAATCTGTGCTTTCAACTCCGTCAGCCCAAAGAGGAGAATGACGTCAAAATCCAGGCAATAGTATTCACCCCCACCAGGGGCTTGTCGAGGACGCAAAGAGTGGGAAATTGCAGAAGTGTCACCAATCACGTTGCACAACGTGGTGAAGCAAGCTGCCATTTGGGGACCACTCGTCAGCGATCTGCATTGGCTACTTTCTCCCCAGGCTTACCAGGCTCGGTGTCCATCCAGTGTGGATCGAGAAGCTCCCCCCTGTATGCGAGGATGGATATCCTTACATCGGCCAACTGAGAGCGTGAAGTCCTCTCTCTGAAGAACGACTGTCGAAATTCTTGTTGCTCCGAAACTTGAATACCCTATCGGGAAACTGAGTGGAGTAGTTGACACGAACCCGTAGTAAGTGCAGACCTTCAGGAGTATGGATTGGAATCCATTTGGTAACACTATCATCCCCGATGGTGCAGCAAATCGGGTGTTTGCTCTCGCTCGGTGATCCACAGAAGAAGGAATATACGGTGAAACAATTTCTATACCATATGCGTATCTTGACGTTCGTGAAGTGACGAGTGGGTCAACATAGGAAGATACGGCGCCATCTGCGACGGCCTTGTTACTGAGAAGACGATGAGCATCATGGACACAATCGCGTTGAGACGACACATACACGTGACTCGGAGGTCTGCTTAAGTGCACCTCCGAAAATACTGGGTGCTGCTGAAGTTGGCGATACAAGAAATCACTGGCAGCGTAACCGCCTACTAGAAAAGCGTGCTACAGAGCACGGTTAAGCTATAAACAGGAATCCGTACCAAGGTCAAGCTCGCCTTGATTTGAATTCGCAACCTCCTTGCGGCTTGCCGCTGTTTCTCAAAGGCATCAGCAATCGCCTCCACAGAGGGTTCAAAGAACTTCGCGACATCTTCGCTGCAAGAATGTTCAATGGTCAGTGACACCTATTCAGTATACCAAGGAACGACCTTACCCAGCCAACTTAAGCTGGCCAGAGCGAATGTCACATTGGGGATCTTTGTCGCGGACCGTCCCAAACTTGATGTACTGCGGATCACCGGGGACACGGAACCGTAGCTTCGTAGTCTTGTCGAAAATATCTCTCATCTGCTGGACGATGTCGGGCGATCCATATCGTGAGTTAGCAAGCTTCGCTGTAACAGAATGTGATGTTATCACCGTCTTCAGATTACTAGGCAACACATACCCTGGAGAAACGTGAGAGCTCTTTGCGTGACAAAAACGGATCCTTGAAGGCGGCCTAGGAAGATGTCTTAGAAAGAGCTCAAAGACCCAGAGAATTCTTACATTCTGCGGGCGCAATCTCCTTGAATTCTCTTGGAGGGGATAGCCTGACAGAGTAAGCACTCAAGTCAATAGTACCGCCTCCAGCATCGATGATGACGATCCCCTGGTGTTCCGAGTCTTCTTCAACCTCCTCTACAAAATCGTCGGAGCTGAGAATAACGAGATTGTGGAGCGAGTCTGACGCCAGTAGATGAGTGACACAAAAATGAAGGCTTGCTTCGCCTTCTGTCAGTAGGTGAATTCGGCCCGCATGCTCGTCTCCATTAGGTATCAACCCAGCAGTCTCAGCAGCGCGGCGAATCTGCTGTTGCTGTAGCCCTTCCCATCCATTTGGATGAGTGAGAATGAACTCGATGTTGTTCTCTAGCGACCTCCACATGGAAGCTCCACTGGCATGAGATTCGGTAATATAGTTGCGAGCGCAGCTGAAGAGGTACCGCATAAAATCTGCAAGCACTTGGACAGCACTTTTACCCCCTGGTAGGGGTGGAATATCTTCGTCCTTTATGTGCGACGATGCCAAGTGCTTTGCTCGCAAATGAAGCTTCCACCTAATACCATCTCCGTAAATAAAGGAACGACAACACCTCTCCGAGCTCACCATTCCAGCTTATCCCAGTTCTCTTCTTCTGCTTGGTCGATGATGTGTTGCTGTAGCGCCTCCGCACCGACAGCTCTCACGGCACCTTGACGGTCATAGTACAAGATGGACGGTATCTTGTTATCGCCCCCGACGTGTTCCTGGGCAGGATACCTGGATTGAACTACCCGTCAGTGTCGCTTACTTCAATACAAACTCGATCTACCTTGAAACTCCGAGCACCTTTGGAATCTCTCCAGGATCGAGTATGCAGTACGAGATTCCACTGTACGTTGTACCGACGTCGAAAGCAAGTACTAGCTTGCGAGATAGGCCGCGATACGGATCGCGGGAGGGCATGTTTGTGGGCTGATGTTGCTGGGCTAGCGGAGAAAGTTGAAGAGCAGGGGAGACGCGAGTATCCTTGGAACCCAGGCCATAACAAACGGCGGACACGAGACGGGGACCGTGGCCAACATGTGTCAACGGACAGGGCGATGCACGCACACAGCAGGTGATAAGTCCAAGGGTGTTTGATACAACACGAGGAATACCATTACAAGGTGAGCGATGATCGATATCTTTGGCACATAGGAATGGTCATCACGTCGGCCGCATTCCGGGTTCATAAAGCTGAGACTAGAACCATGGCAGTTAACTCATAAAAGTGATTGATACGGGCACTCGTGTCTCGCCTTTGCGACCATAGGATTCACGAACTGTGGCATGGAATCTGAAGATCTGAATGACTGCACTGGTCTGAACCTCGCACACGAATCAAGCGAGGCCCGTGCCAAAATCGAGGTTGAAACGGGGTAAGTTAGACCTGGTTGCAGAATCATAGCCCAAAAGGGCAGTTCGTCCACATCACACTTAGGCTCTTCACATGTCTGCCCACCAATCCCATGGCGAGAAAATACCTTCCTTTTGTCAACATTCCGGCTATCGACCGTCACCCAATGAGAACCGAGGTCGGAAACCCAATTTCAGACTGTGGGTGGTACTAGTGACAGGCCACAAGACGAAGATGATCTGGGTGTCTTCGAGACCGAGGATACAGAACATTTTGCGCCAGATGAATTATGGGACCAAAATCATCCTGTGGGGGTATGAGTTCACGTTTTCGGTCATACTTGAACCAACCCTTGCCCTAGGATCCTTAACCTGCCGTCATCGAGCACAAGGCCGACGAGACACCTGGATACCTCAAGTCCGTGGAGCGAGAAAACGAGCCCAAGGTCCTATACCTCACCGACATCCGGTCGCCGTAGAACCACACGATCTACGGTGTTAGATTCTGGCCTGTTCACGGAGGCAATATCGATGCCTGTCGTCGGTCGCTGGCTGACGTCGTTGGAACATTCCAACAATAACTGTGGTCTGTCGCCCAACAGCAGAAGGGGTCGCGTTCATGCACGAGCCTAATACGCTGATGGACCTCAGGCGATAGAACGTCACCACTGAACTCCTGCGGGGGGCCGTCTGTCGATTATCGATTTCATTGTCTCGATTCGTGTCCGCAGCCCAATGGGGTTGTCGCACGGAGGACTGCGTTGTGCTGGAAGTTCGCGGAGGACGATACAAACCAATGTTTGCAGATCTGTGGAGTTGTGGCACGAACGTTGGAGAATTCTGTGCATGTTGTCGTCCCTCTGGGGATCGCACGAAACAGCGAGACCACTTATGGACCGGGATCCGGAGGCCCACCCGAAGATGCCCACCATGCTTGCGTCGTTGGCTCCTAAAGGTCTAGGCTGTGGGTGGAGGGCAATGTTGCACCTTTCACATTACCGTAGGTCAAAGTCTTGTACGGTCTTCCACCGATTATAAGAACGTGAATATACAAAGCTCATAAATAGTCAATGCCAACAATCAATTGGTGTATGCAATGAAAGCGGGACCCCCGTCCACATCTGACTCGTTGATTCAAAGAAAACATATCACCATTCGGGTGATTGCGCAGTTTTTAGCTCTTCCGCACCATAAATACCATGTCATAAATAACACAATTTGCTCAACACTAGCGCAAGGAAAAGGTGAACGTCGCTGCGTCCAGCCTATCTGCATTTTCGAATCTGTCAGGCCATTAAGCAGGATGACTCCGCCCAAAGGGCGACAACAACCAGTTCGCCCCCCCTCCAGGCAAAGTTTGACCTGCGCTGAAACTCCGAGAAACCCTAGGATATCTTGAGATCGGGTATACAGAACGAGATTCTACTATACGTCGTGCGGACACCGAAGGCAAGCACTAGTTCGCGAGACAGGCCGCCGTTGGTAAGGTCCACGAGAGTACATGTTGGGTCACGTTGTTGGGCTACCTGCCATCGCAAACAGCGGACACGAGGCGGGACGGTGGCTGCCAGGCATCAAGGGACGGGACAATGCATGCACACAGCAGGCGATGAATCAGCCCATGGATGTTTGATGTAACACGAGGAATATCTTAACGGGAGGCGACAATCTTCAGTGCATATATTTCACTGCGACCACGCAGCATTCTTAAGGTCTTGAGGTTCCACGAGGCTGTATCCAGAACTACGGTTGGTGAGAAGAGTGAGCCGCGTGGTGTTCGTCGAGTCGTTATAAATAGAGCACTAATGTCCCACCTTGCGATACATTATTCGCCAAAATATAGCGTGAAATCGATACGTGCTAAACATACAAGACAGGTAGTTAGGTATAGGGTGAGATTACGCAAACACGACGCTCATAAGCAGTCAATGCCAATGATCAATCGGTATATACGATTGAAGCGGGACTTCTGTTCATGTCCGACTCGCCGGGTCAGAAAAAAAAAAACATCATTCGAGTGACTATATAGTTCTCACCTTTTTTCCACACCCTTGATACCGCGTGGTAAGTGATACAGCTTGCTCGACACAGGAACAATGAAGAGACGAACCTTATGCATCCAGCTTATCTGCGCTTTCAACTCCGTCAGGCCAAACAGCAGTATTACATCGTACTCTAGGCGATAATAGACGTCTCCATCAGGAGCTACTTGCGGTTGCAAAGAGCGAACTAGCTTGGAAGTATCAGCAACCACGCTGCATAAAGGGGTGAAGCGTGCTTGTATGCGAAGTTCACTCGTCAGTGGTACGAACATGCCATCTCGGTTGCCAAACATTACCAGGTTCCTTGTCCATCCAGCGAGGATCAAAAAGTTCTCCACGGTAGGCAAGAATAGTATCCTCCAATCTAATCAGTTCAGAGTGCAAGGGGGATTCCATCAAAAATGGTTGTCGGAATTCTTGCTGCTCCAAGACTTGAACTCCCTAACAAAGGAATGAATGAGTTGTATGAAAACGATAAGCAGTACACACCCTTTTCAGAATTGATGAGAATGCATTTGGCAACAGTGTGACCCCCGAAAGTAAGGTAAATTTCGTGTCTTCTCTTTCTCGGTGATCCGAAAGGGACGGATCATATGTACGATTACTTTCTACGCCATATGTGTACTTTGATGTTCGCGACGTTACCAGAGGAGCAATGTAGGAAGAAACAGCGCCATCTGCGACAGCCTTGTTACTGGGGAGAAGATAAGTATGAAAAATCACATCGAAATGGTACATACACGTGACTCGAAGGTCTGCATAAATGCACCTCCGAAAATGTTGGGTGCAGCTGAAGACTGCGGTACAAGAAATCACTGGCGGCATAACCTCCGACCAGGAAAGCATGCTATCGGCGCAATGAGACCTCACAGAGCATTACAGAATCAAGCTCACCTTGATTTGTATCTGCAACCTTGCTGCCGCTTGTCGTTGCTTGTCGAAGGCATCAGCTATTGCCTCCACAGAGGGTTCAAAGAACTTTGCGACGTCTTCTCTGCATGAATGCTCGGTGGTCAGTACTGTGTAATCAGTACGGGGAAGTTACTTGCCCGGCCAACTTCAGCTGACCAGAGCGTATGTTATACTGAAGGTCTTTGTCACGCATAGTTCCGAATCTGATGTATTGTGGGTCGCCAGAATCGCGAAATCTCAGCTTTGTGGTCTGGTCGAAAACATCTCTCATTTGCTGAACGATATCAGGTGATCCGTACTTCGAATTGGCAAGTTTGGCTGCGGAAGAATGTGTGGCATTATTCGTAAAGTCCTCGAAATAATAGATTTCATACCTTTGAGAAATGTATGCGCTCTTTGCGTAACGAAGACAGATCCTTGAAGGCGGCCTGCCAGGACAGTGTATTAGAGATAACTCAAACGTCCGAAGCAGTCTTACATTCTGCGGGTGCAATCTCCTTAAATTCTCTTGGAAAGGATAGCTTGACGGAGTAAGCACTCAGATCGATGGTACCACCTCCAGCGTCGATAATGACGATCCCTTGGTGTTCGCGCGCCTCCTCGATCTCCCCTTCAAGCTCGTCGGTGCTAACAACTGGAAGCGTGGAAAGCGAATCCGATGCCAATATATGGGTGACGCAGAAATGGAGACTAGCTTCCCCTTCTGTTAGCAGATGAATTCGATCCGCACGCTTCTTTTTACCAGGAACCAGCCCAGCGATCCTGGCAGCGTTACGGATCTGCTGTTGTTGTAGCCCTTCCCATCCATTCGGATGAGTGAGAATGAACTCGATGTTGTTCTCCAGAGACTTCCACATAGAATCACCGCTGGCGTGAGATTCGATTATGTAGTTGCGAGCGCAGTTAAAGAGGTACCGCATAAAATCCGCGAGCACCTGGATCGCACTTTTACCCTTGGAGAGAGGTGGGATATCTTTGTCTTTTATGTGCGACGATGCCAAGTGCTTCGGCCGCAGGTGAAGCTTCCACCTAATACCGTAAATATAGGAACGATAATACCTCTCCGAGCTCACCATTCCAGCTTATCCCAACTCTCTTCTTCTGCTTGGTCGATGATGTGTTGCTGTAGCGCTTCCGCACCAACAGCTCTCACGGCGCCTTGACGATCATAGTACAAGATGGACGGTATCTTGTTATCGCCCCCGACGTGTTCCTGGGCAGGATACCTGGATTGAACTACGTCAGTATTACACACATTTCCATAAGTTCGACCTACCTCGAAACTCCGAGGATCTTTGGAACCTCTCCAGGATCGAGTATGCAGTACGAGATTCCGCTGTACGTTGTACCGACATCGAAAGCAAGCACTAACTTGCGAGATAGGCCACGGTATGGCTCGGAGAGAGACATGTTCTGGGCTCGAGTCTGTGCGAATAACCTGTAAGGTGAGGAAGTTGGAGGTGGGGGAAATGCACGCACCATGACCCCCACGCCAACACAGACGGACACGAGACAAGGATTACTAAGGTCGACATGTGGGACGCACAGGAAGGTGCAGCTGCGCAGCGGAATGCTGGTGATAGAATTCAGTTGGATCAGGGGGCTCGAAGAGACTAACACGAGGAACCTGTGAACCGTCGGAATAACCGATGACCGCTCTGTGTACATTCGTCATCAATATCACGTACCACAGCGGCAGGTACCCACAACCTTATCTCATAGCTCGTCCCTCAGGCTTCAAGCTCAAGCGCTCAAGGACCACAAACTTGAATTCTGGAAACCTGAGGAGACAATGTTGACTTCTATTTGCCATCCCGGGTCGCTTAGTGTCAGCGCAGCGAGTCACTCGGACAACTTCAAGTTCGAGTTCTCATCATTACCTATCATATACAGGTCTGCAAGAAGTCGACAGCAAGTGATATATATGGAAGTCGAGAAAGTAGTCTAGGACACCAACACATTCTCCGAAATGCTCTGTTTGGTCTAAGTTGGTTATTACGGCGACATGCTGCGTAGCTGGATCCAGATCACGGCCGCTCTAGATACACGGTATCCTCGTACACCACAGCTGCCGGGCTCCTATGAGATATCAGTACAAGTCTTGGCGGAACTTCGTGGTTCAATGTTACTCACCTGACTTCCGTGCCCTAACGAGAGTGTCGCTTCAGTACGGGCAGGACGTTAACAGGCCACACAAACACGCACATCATCGAACCAGCTGATCTGCGCCTTGAGCTCCGTCAAGCCAAAGAGTAGCACGACGTAGAACAAGATGGAATAGTAAGTCCCCCCGCCATCAGGAAGGTGACAAGGTTGCATGCTCCTGGCGAGCTTTGATGTGTCCGCACGTACCGAGCACAACGTCGTGTACGCATCTTCCAAGATAGATCGGTAAGCGGCACTGGGCTACGTGTGGGTTGATTACAAACTCACTGCGCTCTGTGTCCACCCAGCAGGGATTCGGGAGGTTGCCTCTGTATGCCACGATATCTACATGGATATTACCGCAGTGAGAGAGGTCAAACTCTTCGATGATAAACGGCTTCTTAAATTCTTGCTCTTCGGATACCTCTATGCCCTTTGTGCGGGACCCTACCTGTCAGCGGACACTTAGCAACGTAGACAAGGGTGGCTGACCTTCTTGAGAATGGATTCGAAGGCGTGAGGCACTTCCAGGTAACCAGTCACTCCTTCAAACGCATTCGCTCTTCTCACAACGTGCTCGGGGTCATGTTCGTTATATAATGCGTTGCACTCGGTTCCGTAGGTAAATCTCGCAGTTCGAGAAGAAACGAGATGGTCAATGAAGTACGAGACAGCCCCGTCCGCCACAGCTTTGTTTCTAATGATAATCATAAAAATGGATGGCGCATGGATTTACAAAGAGACCTACACGTGTTGGTGGGGACGATAGAAGGTGATATCAAGAGTATTCATATGTTCCATGAGCTTGGCGTGCAACCAGTCGCTCGCCGCGAAGCCACCTACAAGAAATACATTCTACTCACAGCGATAAACCATCACCTGATATAAAGGAGGGACCATACTTACGACAATTGGCATCGAAGCCGCTAACCGTTGTTGCTCGAAAGCTGCGATGATCTCGTCAACCGAAGGTTCGAAGAGTTTGGCTACATCCTGTCTATTTCTTCGATGAGAGGTGATCTCTTATACATTGTGATGCTTACCCAGATAGCTTGAGCTGGCCAGATCGAATATCATAGTCAGGATCTTTGTCCCGTATACTCCCGAACCTGATGTATTGCGGCTCGTCTGCGCCCCGAAACCTCACTTTGGTGGTCTTATCAAAGATCTCTGTCATATCATACAAGTTCTCCTCGTTTCCATATCGCGAGTTTGCAAGCTTAGCTGAAGGAGGGATGCAATCAGAGATGGCATCTCAAAGATGACGTGACTAACCCCTCAAGAAAGCATGGGCACGATACGTGACGAAAACGGATCCCTGAAGTCGACCTGTTTCCGTGTTTCTCGTCAATTACAGTACTTGCAGACACAGGTGCCGTAACTCACACTCAGCAGGTGCAATCTCTTTGAAAGATGTCGGAGAAAGCTCCATGGAATAAGCGGAAAGGTCGACAGTTCCGCCTCCAGCGTCGATGATGATGACGCCTTGACGGTCAGGTTGTGATTCTTGTTGCACCTCCTCCGACTCGCCGGAGCATAATATGGGCATGGCATCAAACGCGTCCGATGTCAGAATATTGGTGACACAAAAGTGAAGACTTGCTTCTCCCTCGGTGAGAAGGTGTATCCGCGACTGGCCTTCCTCCCCGGCAGGAATGAGCCCGCCGAGCTCAGCAGCATGTCGAATTTGTTGTTGTTGTGGACCTTCCCATCCATTGGGATGCGTCAGAACGAACTCGATATCGTTCTCGAGCGAATCCCAAAGACAAGTGTGTGCTTCTATAATATACGATTTGGAGCACTTGAACAAGTAGTCCATGAAGTCGCCCAAAACTTGCACGGCAGTCTTTCCCTCAGGTAGGGCAGGAATATCGGCATCCGTGAAGTGGGATGCTTCAAGGTGTTTAGCGCGGAGGTAGAGCTTCCACCTAGAACACGTCAGGAGACAATACTCCACTTTGCGAATTTCCTCACCATTCGAGTCTTGTCCACCGCTCGCTTGCGGCTAACTCAACAATATGTTTCTGTTGGGTCTCCGCGCCGACTGCGCGGAGCGAACCCGCCTTGTCATAATACATGATGGATGGAATCTTGCTGTCACCACCAGTTATCTCTTGTCCCGGGAATCTGTCATGAGATCAGAATCCCGTCACCGATACAGAAATAAACCCAGTGACTTTGACACGCCGTGTATTTTCGGAATCTCGCCTGGATCGAGTATGCAGTAGGAAACCCCACTGAAAGTAGTGCCGACATCGAACGCCAACACCAGTTTGCGGGATGATCCCGCGTACGGTTCTCGTACAAACATGACGTTCAGTGGTGCAAGCGAGCGAGGTTACGTGTGTTGACATGCAGGCCATCTCAAGCTTATGAGTCGGTAGGCATGTGTCCCTCTGTCTGCGTCACATTCGCTGTGGGCAATGGGCACGTAGATGGTCAGATCTTTAATGAGCGCCGACTAACCCTGAAAAGAAAAGAACGCAAAGTTCACCTGGGAATAGAAGTAGGGGGACATCGAGTAAGGCCCGCTGTGACCGCACCTTGCAGCGTGCATCAAATTTCGGTGTGAATGTACTCTCCAGTGAGGTGAGACACACAGCAATCATGATTTTGGGGCTGCATCATGTATGGCGGGCCATTTACTGATCCCAGATTCTACTATATCCAGAAGCGGTGTGCGTAGACTTCACGAGGTACTTGTTTGATCACTAGCACGTTCCATATCTATAATAGTAATGGCATCAATAGGCTAGCTGCCTCCCTCACGGTCGGCACGAGTGACAGGTAGAATGCGCTCTGTCAACGCTACAGGATTCGGATGGCGTATGGGATGGCTGGGATTCCGACCGGCCAAGCTTCAAACTAAACGGTTAGGTGTATTAATAAGGGTTGGTATGATCTGACCTGTTGCTGTGTATAGTATGTGGATTGGCTCAGTGCATCGTCTTGAATGATCTCTGATCTGTAAAAGGCCATCACAGAACCCATCTGGCCTTCGTCCAGGATGATGTGAACCCAACCGCTCAGGCTGCTTGTGGCAATCAGAGATTAAGAACCGTGGGAATATTTTGTCGAAAGAGGTTCAATCGGCACCCCTGGGCGGATACAAGCTAATTACGACTCACCCTAGTCCCCAAGTTTACAGATGAGTCGAAAAATAAAGCTGGCCTGTAGATCCCAACGCATGGAGTGAAGGCTCAGAGCGTAAGTACTCGACTTGATCGCCTCCTGGCAGTCACAAAATTTACGCCGGCACATGGACATCGAATTCTGGGAACACGGTTCGATGGAATCGGTGACGTCGGTGAGTCCCCATTATTCAAATGAACCAAATCCAACTTCAAGTAAGAACGGAGCTTGGCGCTAGCATCAGGTATTTCGCTTACATTCCATTCCCTTCAAGTTGATTGCAAGTTCTCAATGTACTACATTATACTTTTACAATTGGATCAGCGAGTATCTTACTAAATTCTGGATCATACGGCATCATCGTAAACCAACACGGCTGGGGTCCTTTTGTGTATTCTCGTCAGCTATATCCAAATGGGATGTGACGCGGCAGGAACTCACCGGACTTCGACCCCCTTGTACGGTCCGCAGACGTGAGTCAAAAATTCTGATAAACTTGTAGGAGTACTCACATTTTCCATCCAGCTCACTTGCGCAATGAGCTCTGTCAGTCCAAACAACAAGATGACTTTGATTTCTAACGCGTAGTACAACGACCCTTCGGCGTTTCGTTTCGGCAGCAGCGACTTGGCCAATTTGGAAGTATCCGCACGCACGGTGCACAGTGTCGAGAATTGATCTGTGACACGCCCACTCAGACAATGCGGATGAAACTGTGGGGGGGGCACGTACCTCGCTCGCTGTCCATCCATGTCGGCTGGTCCAGGGGTCCTCTATAGGATGTTATGGCAATGTCCAAGGAGTTACATGCCACTTGGGATGACCGACGAACAGCAAAGGTCTCTTGGAACTCTTGTTTCTCTGCGACACGTGTGCCCTTGCGGAGCTCGCGTCAGCATGAGGAGTAGCGATATGTCATATCCTCTTCCCTCACCCTCGTCAAGATGGATGCAAAAGCGTTTGAAAGCGCCAACTGCCCAGATGGCCCGCGGTACATGTTCTTCTGTCTCGTACGATGTTCGCTGTCGGACGGGTTATATGGTACGCTGCACTCAGTACCATAGGTCAACCTCGCGACCCTTGAAGAGACGAGATGGTCAATGTGATAAGAAATTGCACCATCGGCCACAGCTTTGTTCCTAATTCCGAGTTGAGTTTGTCATTTTACGCATTGTCCTGAAGAACGTACACGTGACTATCGGGTCGACAGAGGTGGATGTTTAGGGCTTCAAAATATCTTCGGAGACTGGAGAACAACCACTCGCTTGCGGCAAACCCCCCTACTAGGAAGACAGACTTGGAAAGGGTCAGGAAACTGAGCGCAGCGAGCCAAAAGGTCCGTCTTACCGTGATGGGGATCGAGGATCCTTGTTGTTGCTTCCTGAAAGCATCGATGATCTCTCTGATTGATGGTTCGAAAAGGTCTGCGACGACCTTTCTAGAGTGACATTAGTAATTTAGCCCATCGCAAAAGTAAACTTACCCAGATAGCCGAAGCTGGCCTGAACGTATGTCGTACTGTGGGTCTTTGTCGCGAACGGTACCAAATTTTATGTATTGAGGATCCTCGGCATTCCGGAGACGAAGCTTGGTCGTTTTGTCGAAGATATCTGTCATCTGCCTCAATATTTCTGGGCTACAATACTTTGAACCTTCTAGTTTCCCTATGTATATCATGAGCGTCAACATGCCGTCAAGCATGTCTTAAAACTTACTTTTGAGAAACGCGGCAGCTCTCCGAGTGACCAATACGGATCCTTGCAAGCGACCTGGTAATTGCCAAGTTAGACGACATCACAATTCGAATGTCTGCGTACTCACATTCGGCGGGCGCAGCCTCTTCAAACGACGCCGGGGACAACTTCATCGAATACGCGCTCAAATCAATAGTTCCTCCTCCAGCATCAATAATCACAACGCCCTGCTCGCGAGGTTGCTCTTCCTCCTGTCCAGAATGTTCGGGAGAAAGGATAGGTATTCTCGACAACGACTCCGACGCTAGGATGTTCGATACGCAAAAGTGCAGGCTCGCTTCACCCTCGGTTAGCAAGTGAACCCGATCCTGGCCCTCAGGCGAACTCGAAACGAGACCCGCAAGCGTGGCAGCGCGTCGAATCTGTTTCTGCTGTGGTCCTTCCCAGCCGTTTGGATGGGTGAGCACGTATTCGATGCGGCTCTCGAATGACTTCCAGACGTTGACGCCATGCGAGTCCTCGATGTATTTTTGCGTGCAGTAGAACAAGTAGCGCATGAAGTCCGCCAGGACGTCGACAGCCGATTTTCCAAGTGGAATAGGAGGGAGGTCATCGTCGGCGATATGGGAGGCAGCGAGGTGCTTTGCGCGCAGGTGCAGCTTCCACCTGGTCACGGAAACGAATCGTCGCATCAGACCATGCAAACGATCTGTGTCAGGGTTGAATACGCACCACTCCAGCTTGACCCATTGCTCGTCCTCGGCCTGCTCAATGATGTGATCTTGTAGCGCTTCCGCACCAAAGGCACGAGGTGCACCATGTTGATCGTAGTACACGATAGACGGTATCTTGCAGTCACCGCCTACATGCTCCTGTGCCGGATACCTTGGAGCGTTTTCTCAATCAGCATCAAGCAGAACAAACGTGGTCTAGCACGAGGGAGACGAACCTCGTTACACCTTGTATCTTTGGGACTTCGCCTGGATCCAGAATAGCGTACGACACGCCGCTGTACGTTGTGCCGACATCGAAGGCGACGACGAGCCCGCGTAAACGACCTTGGTAAGGTTTTCGTGAGATCATCACTCGAATAATCAGTAAAGGGAGGGCTAAGACTGTGACGTAAACTTGTCCGTCGGCGTCGTCAGAGTGAGACAAATGAGCGCGGCTAAAGTGGCACAGGCAGAGATTCTTGCGTGGGCCACACCCCGAGGGTCCAACGACGACCTTTTATCTGAGCGTAACACATTGCAGGGCGTGAAACCGGAGGTCGAGGATAGCATTCATTACTGCCAGAACTAAATGTAACTGCCTTCGATCTCCTGCTGGAGTCTCACCATCAGCAACACGGTGATTGACGTGAAGGTGTTGTTTTTACACCAAGGGCTCACCGTGCGATGGCAACAGGCTAGCAACGCCTAGTAACCGACTTGAACGAAATGAAAAACGTGAGGCTTTTCTGGCCACCTACCCCCAACGCAACGCCAACACAACGTGTTTGACCTGTAACCCTCTCTTCTCAGGGGGAATACGCGGCCTGCTGACCAGGGCATCATACCCGAGTCACACACGAGGCATATCAACACACGCCTCTATTGCACCCCCGCCACATGGTTGCACCAAACAATCGAGGCGCTTCAAATGGCCGACGATCGCTGGTACCACCTCGTCGCGAGCCTGAACGAGCCACGAATCGCCATGTACTTGTCGACGTTTGCGTTTACACCATCCAAATACTGGGTTTTTCCTATCGCATTCGCGGGTCTACCTTGGGTCGTCTGGCGTTTCATGCCTTTATTCCCGCCCGCCATCAGGGCCGTTTTCACACGGGGGAGGTCGAAGGAGGAGCAGGAAAAGGAACGAGCCCAAGAGCAGAGGATAAGAAAGCTCGAAGACTCTCTCCAAGGGGCAGCCGAAGAAAACCGAAAGCTAAAAGAGGAAGTCGCCCAGCTCAGGGCATCCCTCCAGAGAGCAGTCGACGAATCCACAACCCTCTCGCAGTCGCTCAAGAGGGCGCAGGAGGACAGAGCGGCGACGCAACAATCCCTGCGTCGGGAGGAGGATGAAAAGGGTAAAGCGCTCTCGCAGAACCAGCGACTGACGGCAGAGCTGGACGGTGTCAGACGTCAGCTAGAAGGCAAAAATGTAGAGCTCCAGAACCACCGGAACGAGCTACACCACTCGCAGACGAAGCGCGACGAACTCACCGCTCTCCTCGAAGCTCGTACCCGGGAATTAAAAGCTGCTCAGGTCTACCTCACGAAAGCCGACACGCTCTCTGGTGCTGAAGTTATGGCTCTGGTCGATGCTCTCAACGTCGAGATTCTGCAGACCTCCGCTTTCATCTCTGATTCCTTCGATTTCGCACGTCAACCGATGCATGCAGACGAGATAAAGGAGGCTAGCACCAAAATAAGCGAGCTCATGGGTTCCACCTTGACACACTTGCTCGGCATCATCTTGCATAGCGAGGACCCGCTCCTCGTGCAAATCGCATTGCAGGGCGCAACAGTCGAGTTCGCGCGATGGATTATCATGACTTGGGACTTTGACGGCCTCCAAGCCGAGCAGCCACTCGCAGAGATCTACAACGACATCCGTGAAACAGGTGAATATCATTTTTTCGGGCATGACTTACGCTGACGATTGAGTAGAATCGCAGGCAGTAGGCGGCCGGTGGCGTGCCTTGACACGTGCGCATGCACAAAAGGTAGCCCTGCGGGAAACTGACCTCCACGCGACGATGGTTGCTCATATTTCCGACACACTCGTCATCATCCTTGTCGCTGCGGGAGTCACGAAGAGCTATGAGGAAGCCTATCGCATATTCACACAAAAGTTCGGTGAACGCATTTCCAATATCGTTAAGATGGCGTCACGATTGAATAAGGCGATGGGTGAGGAAGTGACGTCCGCTGACTTGTGGCCCACAAATGCGACTTCGGGTGAAAAGTTCGACGGAGCCACCATGGACAATTTCGAGGGACAGGGAGAAGGCTCGGAAGGAAAGACCATATTGTGCACAACAGCACTAGGTTTGCAGAGGTCAGAGAAGGTGGTGCAGGGGAACGTGGTCGAGTTCAAGGCTACAGCACTCTTGAAGCCAAAAGTGGCGCTCGAATCGGTTGCTGCTGAACTGGAACGAGACGAAGCGTGATTCTTTCTATCGGAACAATCGTAGGTCTTCACAGATAAAGGACGATATTTTTACCTACGACATTATTATATTTACCAGTGATTTTTTGTTGATCGATAAATTATCTGGTGTAATCCATGATGTCAGCTACAGTAAAAGCGATGTCTAGCGATGGGTCCTGGGTTGTAACAGCTGCAAGGTCCATGCGCAGCCCATGGAATCTGTTGAGCTGATCAGTACACATGCAAAGCGTCAAAGTCGCACTAGGAGCTAGCAGGGGCCACCCATGGGGTATCATCACCAGCAGCCTCCTTATCAGAAGCAGGAACAGTCTTTTCCCACTCTTTCAGCGCAGCTTCAAAGGACTCCCAAACAGATTGACCGAGGTGCACGCCACCTAATTCTCCATCGTCCGCCATCGGCTCCTCTTTCTGCCCCTCGCTACCAGAAGGCGCGCCATCAGGCGTGTGGATTTGCACACGGGCTACTGCACATTCCCGGTACAGAGCTCCTGCCTTCAAAACCTCCTGCGGTGCATTCTCAGTGGAATTCGTAGTAGCGGATGTTTGCAAGTTTTTGAATGGCGTTGGAAGGAAGAGCGCATGTAGTATCGATTGAACTGCAGCCGTCTGCGATTTAGTCAATAATCTCAGAAGTGGCTGTGCGATGAAATAGCTGGAGCATAAGTTAGGAATGGCGAGAACATAAGCCCAAGAACTACTCACATGACTGTTCCGGGGATGGAACGTGTTGCTTGAGTACTATTTGCCTTCAAAAGAGCGGCAACCGTATCCGCGCGACTGATGCCAGGACAGACAGAAACAGCGACTATATTCGACCTCTGAATTTTGTCGCTCACTACGCGGACAGTCGTCTCGTCCGTCTTGGGCACCTGGCCACCAGAGGGGAGAGCGTCTAGCACACGCTGTAGATGGCGCATGAAGATGATCGTTTCAAGAGACTTCCGACCTTCCTGCTTGAAAAGCGAAGCAGTTGGTGAAAGCACTTCTGTTATTGAATACGTCAAAGATGCAGCTGCATAGAACGGGTTGACGACGTTGATAATGCGGATATCACGTTCCACTGGGGCGACAAGGAGGACGGGGAGTAGCAACGTAATCATAAAGAATGTGGCTAATGACGACGCTCGTCGACGCTTGGCGAGCTCTGTAGGGTCGTCAGTGTCCAGAAGGGAACCTATCGGTTGGTATTCGTGTGTAAAGACGATCGCGTCCAGGCGGGTGTCCTTTCCCATGATGAACTTGGTACAGAATGAGCGGACGGAAGCTGATGAAGATAGGTCACATTCTTCTGCGTAAATGTGTTCGTTCTTGGTTGCAGAGCGCAAGAGTTCGATGAGGATCTCTACTTCTGGATGGTCAGCTGGTTTTGGGGAGAGTGCAATGATATGAGCGCCCCGTTGTGCCAAGCTTTGGATCAGTGTCAGCCCGAGTGGGGTAAAACCACCCTAAGAAACTGATGAGGTGGACCGTGTTGGAGGAAGGGTGAATGAGAGACTGACAGTGACGAGAACTACACGCGCATGCATGTCGCGCTCCCGGTTTGTTGCGCGTCCTTGGGCAAAGGCATGAACGATGACGATCGCAATAATGGATACGACGGCATGCACATAATACGATGGGGGTAACAGAGTATTGGCTATCGCGCCGAGTATTTTGAGGACCATGATAATGGCCACTTTCTTGAGTGGTTTGCCTGTCAGTGGCAGCGGTGACGAGCGTAGGAGGACTGTAGTAGTGGTGGTAGTGGGTAATAAACAAGGCGACAGCGTCGCGTCGGAGTCTCGCGATCGCTTGGTCAGGTCGCGTCCAAGGTCGTTCAAGTCCTGCACGTCGTCAACATTGACAATGTCGCTCAAAGTCCCAAAAGCAAATAACGTCCAGCTCTTCAAGGAAGGCTACAAGGTGTGACGGAACGACCATAACCGGGATCGCTACACCAGCTGACCGATCAACGACTCTGGCTCTTAGCACCTGCAAGGGCTCGAGGATGCTGTTCTGCGCAACATCCAGGCTGTTTCGGAGCTATCAGATCTTGTACGGACGAGTTTGGGGCCAAATGGTGCGTTGAACGATACTACTCGTGCCCGTTTTCTCCATGAAATCGCGATAAAAGGTCGTAATAAGCTCCTGATTAACCACCTGGGCCGACTGTTCGTCACGTCCGATGCTGCGACCATCATCAAAGAGGTCGAAGTCGTACATCCGGCTGCAAAACTACTTGTGATGGCATCGCAAGCCCAGGAATCCGAGGTTCGTCCAATCCGAGGTTCATTCTGCACCACGTCCTCCTGACCAGACCCAGATGGGCGACGCCACCAATACCGTGATCATATTTGCGGGGGAACTGCTCAAGAAAGCAGAACACCTCCTTGTTATGGGCCTACATCCAAGCGAGATCATCAAAGGATACGAGCTCGCATGCACGAAAGTGCTTGCTGAGCTTGAGGGTACGTCCCGGCACGGTCGTTTGAATCGAATGCAACTAACATCCTTCGAGCTCTATCAACATCTAGTCTTCCATCTCCGTTCACGCAATCCTCACTCGCAGAGGCACTCAAGCCTGTCATCGCTTCAAAACAATACGGGTTCGAAGACACCCTGTCCGCACTCGTTGCAGAAGCTGCGCTGGCTGTCATGCCCAACAATCCAAAAAACTTCAACGTGGACAACGTGCGTGTCGTCAAAATCATGGGAGGGAACCTCTCCGGTAGCCGTGTAGTCCAAGGCATGGTATTTGGTCGAGAACCAGAGGGCATCATCAAAAAAGTCACCAGAGCCAAAGTCGCCGTCTTCACCTCCGCCCTCGACATTGCCCAAACTGAAACCAAGGGTACCGTCCTCATCAAAAACGCCGATGAAATGCTCAACTTTACGCGAGGAGAAGAGAAACACATGGAAAAGGTTCATTCATACCCCCCCACTCCCTTCAGCCCAAACGCTGACATCTCCCATCGCTTTGCCAGATCTTTAAAGAGATTGCTGATTCGGGCGTCAAGGTCATCATCGCCGGATCGTCCATCGGTGAACTCGCCCTCCACTATCTCAACCGACTCAACATCGCCGTCCTCAAAGTTCTCTCTAAATTCGACCTCCGCAGAGTCAGCCGCGTCGTCAACGCCACCCCCCTCGCACGCATCGGCGCCCCAACCCCCGAAGAAGCCGGTTACGTCGATGTCTTTGAGACGACCGAAATCGGCGGCGACCGCGTGACGGTGCTCAGACAGCTCAGAACGGACGAGCCGGGGTACGACGCGCGGCGGACGGAGAAGACGCGGACGGCGACGATCGTGCTGCGCGGCGCGACGGCCAACCATCTGGACGACCTCGAGCGCGCGATCGACGACGGCGTCAACGTGATCAAGTCGTTGCTCAAGGACCCGAGACTCGTGCCCGGCGCAGGCGCGACGGAGCTCGAGCTCGGGAAGCGCGTGGACGCGTACGGGAGTGGGCTCAAGGGCCTCGCCCAGCATGCCGTGAAGCGGTATGCGGCCGCGCTTGAGGTCGTACCGAGAACGTTGGCGGAGAACGCGCTTGGTGGTGCCGAGGGCAACGAGGTGCTTAGTCGACTCTGGGCAAAGCATGAGCAAAAGGGCGGAGAGGCATGGGGTGTCGACGTCGAGGTTCTTGTCTCGCGTTCGCTCAGTTGTCACCTTCACTCATCACACAACACCAGGCTGAGCGAGATGGCACGCTGGTGGCCACCGATCACAAGATTCTTGATTCTCTCGCCGCCAAGTCATGGGCGATAAAACTGGGGACGGAAGCTGCAGTCTCGGTTTTGAGCGTGGACAGCATCATTATGAGCAAGCCCGCTGGAGGACCAAAAGTGCCTCAACAAGCGGGCAATTGGGATGAGGATGACTAGGCAGGTATCACGTTCACCTGATGGGGCAAATTTAGCTAGACTGCAGTACAATAATAAAATTTGTGCCAGTTCTGACTAATGGATAGACCAACAAAACAGAAGGAAGAGAGCAAAAGCGAGATCTAGTGAAAGTCAAGATGAAAGTGCTGTGATTGGAAACTATACATGTCCGTGATAAATGTGCCGCAGAGACGTGGAGAGGAAGGAGAGGAAGGAGAGAGAGACCGAGAGAGAGCGCGCGCCAGAAAAGTATCAAAACACCACTGTCCGCCAATGTAGAGAGAACCGGAAGATGGCTTCCCAGTGAGCGAGCACAAAGCACCATCATTCTTCATACCCAGTATGTGTTGATTGTGATGGAGGAACGTCCTCCTCCCCCTCCTCCTCCCCCTCCTCCTCTTCCTCTAGAACCGGCATATCATCCTCTTCTACATCGTTTTCTCCCTCGTAATCTTCGTCAAATATGACATGGAACTACATTCAAAGTCAGTACATCGCACTCCCATCCCTCGGTCAAAAGCAACGTACGTGAGTGATGAGAGCCTTGACGAGTTTGTGCGTATGTCCCATATTGGCGAGAATGAGAGCAAAGTCGTTTTGGGGTGCTCGCAGCAGGTTCGGACTGAACACGATGGCGAGCGCTTCCGCCGTCATGTGGTTTTGTTCCTCAAAGTCGGTGACTCTGGAACGCCACAATGAGGCCAGTACGTCAATTAAAAAACAAATTAAAACAAAACAACTTGAAACGCACTTGTCGAGATGCTCAGTGACGCGCTTCAGTAGATCAAAATTGGCACGCGATAGCGCATGAACGACGCTTCGAATGCTCGACAACCGCGCGTGTGGATTCTCCACCTCTGTAAAGACACGAGGAATCAGACAGGCACATGGGCAGAAAAACAAAAAAATAGCCCGTACTGATAGCTTCGATGATGGCAAAGTACGCCGATGAAGGGAACACGGGTTCTGGTAAAAGCCTAAACCATGACTTGATCAAGTCGCAGATCGCATAGATATCTGAGCTCTCGGTGATAGGCATTTCACCTCGGTTGAACGCGTCACGGAGAGCATTGATCTCGGAGGTAGCGCCTGCGATGCGATCTAGAACGCATCGGCGTCAAAGACAGGTTTCCCGGAAAGAGACAGGACTCACAAATTCCGACTTCACCCAACCCACGAGCCTCGACTTCCGACAGACAGCTTGCAATCACAGAAGGGATCGTACCAGGCGGGACGTCTGCTCCACCCGCTTCACGTTCAAGCAAGAACTCCAGTCCCACACCGAACACTAGGTAGCGTTTCATTAGTACCATTACTCTACCCACGGGGAATCAAAAGTAGTACCCACCAGCAGAAGGATCCCGAGAGGTCGATGAAGCCCCGACAGGACCAATAATGTGGTCAGACAACTGAGGCTTCGGAGAATTACCTAGGTACGTCAAACGTCGCTTCGCTGCAATCTTGGACACGTTCGTAATCGTCTCTATCCATTTCGCCATCTCCTGCCTCGAAAATGCTTGCAGCAAGTACTGCTCTCCCTCTTCTGTATCAAGCTGGAACATAAACGACCTTTCGTTATTGATAAACTGGGCCACTTTGGCGCCCACGATGGAGAGCACCAGCGACGGTTTTCCGGACGGCGTGAAATCCAGCTCCGCAGGCGACCTTTTCATCAACGTGTGGTCCGTAAATGCGCTCGAAAGGGGTCGCATCAACTGGAAGAACGCAGACGAATAGCTCTTCTTCAGACGGTGCTGTTTCTGGGCTTGAGTCAACGGTTTTCGGGGCCGTATCTTGTTCAGGTATTCATCCCGCCGTTCCATTCGTAGTTGCTCCTGCTTCTTGTCTTTGCTGAGCCGATCGTACAAGTATTTGTCTCGCTTGCTCTTTTCGTGCTGGAGCGCGACAAGACGCTGGAAAGGTCGGACCACTTTCTTTGCCGAGGTAGCGCCAATTGTTTGAGCTTGGAGGGCTTCTCGTTGTGCCTCTTCCTTGATACCACGAAGATCAAAGTGAACGAGGCTCACTTCCTTCTCGATGTTATTCAGGCGCTCGAAATCCCGTCGGTCGACGTCTTCCCAGGAAAGACCCCGTTTGCTGAGCAACGTGGGCGTGTTGAGTATGACGTCGCACAGGTGCCTTGAGAAAACACACGCATCAGCACGCTGCAAATATCGCCAGCATCTTGGGAAAATGAAAAATTCCCCCACCTCCGCTTATCCAGATTAATAATGGAATGCGCGTCCTCCGGGGATATCGCCACGGCATTCGGTATACTGATAATCTCAAGCATACGTTCCAGAAGCCAACTAATATCGACGATCAGCGGATCTCCAAAAGATTTCTTTGGAACCGTCGGTCGCGACAGGAGAGCACCGAGGCTGTCGCATTGGACACCACGGATATTGGCCAGGTTCTGCCATGGACGCTGATGCATCCGACTCTCGGGGCTAATGATGGCGGCGGTGAGAACGGCTTCAACAAACGATCGCACGACAGGTCGTTCGTGAGGCTCGGCGATACCAGCGCCACTCTCGAGACTGCGCATACGGGCGATCTCGATGGCTCGTAAACACAAGTCCATGCGAACCTGCCGGAGCCGAATGCCAAGTTTCGACGCTACGAGCTTCGAGACTATCCATTTACGAAGGATGTTGTATGCACGTATACAGCTGCGGACGCTTGGCGGAAGGAGACGGTAAACAGAGTCTTGAGAATCGGACATCATGGGCGATGGCTCGACCTCCAGGAGATGGGAGTACATCGTTTGAATGTCGGCGTCATCCAAGGGGTTTGCCTCCCGGGCAGAGAACCAACCCGTTCGGTCAGCACTTTGTACTTCGAGTAAATCAGCGGTGATAAACAAATCCTTTGATGGCAAGCGTCAGCAGACAGCCAGTCACAGCGATGGAGAGATACGCACTTCTTCCGAGACATTGCTGAATGCGGCATAACCCATAGCGTTCAAGTTCTCCACCAAATCCTCAGCAGTAACCCGATCAAAATCGGGTGCTTGAC
>JBBPLW010000203.1:0-29764 GCA_038089995.1 Tylopilus balloui
CATGGCCCACACCAGTCGGCGTAAAAATCGATAAAAATCACTTTCCCGCTGTTACGCTGTGGTACAGTTATATGTGGCGGCTTCACGTCGATAGACTTCAAATACGTACGAGTGCGTCAAACTCGTCCCTGGACTTGATATCTTTGACAGACATGATGTTGGAGGTTGTAGGAGTGTCTGTATATCGGTCGTAACCCGCGAGCTCAATAGAAAAGGAATTGCCCTGCGCTCTACCGTCTTTTCCGGGACGCGTCTGCGTATCAATTCTTCAATCGCACTCGCGCAAGAACACCAATGGACCGATGCATACGTCGAGATATCTGGCGATAACACAACCATCTATAATCCTACACTATGGCATCTCTACTACGATAGCACGACAGCACTCGTCAAACGAGTTACACCGAAGCGGCGCCTCTCTTAACAAGGGTCTGGACAGAATGGGTCAGCACGCCGATAAATAACACCATCGCACGCAAGACGTACTTGCAACTTGACTTTGTCGGCGCCAACCATCTGGTCGATCCTCTGATTGTTCTTGTACGCATGGAACGTGGGTATCTAATCCAACGATCCCGGCACGTCAGCGCCAAATCAACAACAGAGCAAGCGGGGACACCGACGGATGAAATTTGAAGCGCCTGAGCGATTTCAGGAATGTTGTCAATGTCGACCTTGTAAAACTCGACGCTGCCCTCTTTCTCATGTTCGCTGGCGAGGCTCGCGAAGATGGGCGAGATCGCCCTGCATGGTCCACACCAGTCGGCATAAAAGTCGACGAGGATGACTTTGCCGCTGGCGATCTATGATACGATCGTGCGTGTTATCTACACTATATCAAGCTGATGGAACGAAAAGGTGCGTACCAGCTGGTCGAACTCGGCCTTGGACTTGATCGATTTGACTTCCTTGGACATGATGATAGAGGTTGTAGGAATGTTTCTGAAGAAGTTGGAGCAATCGGTATCGCTTTTATACCCACCCACCTATATGGCCACAGCAAGTCACATGGGGGGACTCTTGTCAGCGCTTACAAAGCGGCGCAGCGCCCTATGTCATGCTCAGCGAATGACCGTCACGTGCGAGTCTTTCCTCATCCTCCTCGAACATACTAGCACAGCAGCGACTCGGAGGCGTGCAAACAAACACCATGCATTCTCAGGCTTAATGAACGTGTGGAATGGGTCTGTGCCTTAAGTCTCTTCTGGTTGGTGCAGCAGATCTTTCTCATCCTCGCCGAGGATGCAATGGTGACGCATTCCAGAGAATAAATAACGTAGCACGCATGATACAAAGAGGATTCGTCTAAACTCTATAATATGCGGACTAACACAGCAAGGGTTCTAGAGTCGTAAAGCCGTACACGTGTGCATATCAACGAGATGGCATCTTCTAAGAGCGTGGGTGAATGACGTGATCGTAGTTCCCTAGACAAAAGAAAAAACTGGCAACCTAATAGGATATGGCGTCCCATATATCACCGCTTTGCGTATCGCAGGAATCGTGATGCGACTGACAACGGAAGGGGAATATCAGACGCAGCGAGAGCGCGGAAACGAGGACTCACTAATAGTCACGATGACGTTGAAGACAAAGTACGAAAACAGAGTAAACGCATCTCGCCAACGGTTGTCGAAAGCGATATTGAGTGGCGTAAAGAATTCGTCTCCAACCTGTTCGTCCATCAGTCAGGATCACAAACCACGCATATCCCACGGGGGCGACGCACCGCGTATTGGCAGTAACGGCACATGGAGGTAGCGGAAGGATTATCAAGGTAACCGCCAAAGGCGTTGACAAAGTCTTCCGCCCACTCTTGACAAGTCTGGTTCGCGGGGGGGTTGAAGACATTGAATTCATCCGGAGCACACCGGATAACCAAACCGTGGAGTTCCGTCGACAGCATCGCCGAAAGTGTTCGTGTATATGGCACCAGCTGGTATAACCAGTCTCTCCAAAATCTGGGCATAGTCGGGTACGGGATGGTGACACCGCAGAACAAGTTGAGGATGATGCCAATAAATGGATTGAAGAGAGCGGCAATCTGGATGGATGGTGCTAATGCCGCGACAACTTGACCGATGGAAACCCCAAATAGCTCCACAAAGATGATGATCAACAACTGGAAGCCAGTCCCATTCAAGCCGGTAGCCCCTTGCCCAAAATGAATCGGGTATACCATCAGAACCCAATACACGACCGCGCACAGTATCGAGTAAGGAATCTCGCCAATGAGCTGAGCGATGGCGAAAACGTAAGGAGAATACATCCGACTTGATGCCTCTCGGATGAAGGTGCCTGTGGATGATACATTTAGGATGGTATTTTCGCAAAATGCCACTGTACTGACGTCTGTTGAAAATGAATACGGGCTCGAGCTGGATCATAATTATCGCAGGCAGTACGATAACCCAAAAACTGCCAGATAAGACGTGAGTTAAATGTCGATCATGGACCAGGAATAGATGACAAACGCACATTGCAAAAACACGATACTCCAGATCCCGAACACTGTGTCCCAGGTTCAGGAACGACAGCGAAATGAAGAACGAGATGAACGCATGTATAAACAACCTGCTGAACACATATTCGGGGGAACGCCATAGCGCGATGTTGTTCCTCTTGACGACGGTGCGCAACTGGTACAAAAAGGAAGTCACATCTGTACCACCAGTGTCAGAAAAAGACCGTCAGACAGAGTTGATAGCATACATGTACGCGTTTGGCTGTTCTCGGTGACTGGCATAGCCAAGCCTTGTGCCTTGATTTCGTTGATTTCAGCACGTGCCCGCTGGTACTCAGGAGAGTCAAGCCATACGTCCTTCCAGTCACGGGGGCCAACTCTGGGAGACAGCCCCGCCCCAATTGCCTCGAGCATATATTCCGCTGGGTTCACGTTCGGAGGGCAGGATGCACCATTCCTGGCAAAGTAATCCTGAACAACTTGCGAGTCCTTGCCAATGTTGCCAAAGTAGACAGTCTCTCCACCCTGCTCTAAAAGCAAGAGACGGTCGAAACTCTCAAACAGTAAGCTCGAAGGCTGATGGATGGTGCACAGGATCGCCTGTCCTTGGTCCGCAAGTTTACGCAAGTAGCGAACCAAGTTCCATGCGCTCTGTGCATCCAAGCCCGAAGTGGGTTCATCCAAAAACAGAAGAAGCGCAGGCTTGCTCGCTAATTCAACACCGATAGTGAGGCGCTTGCGCGCCTCGATGCTCAAGGTCACCACGAGCGCCTCCGTGAAGTCTTGAAGTTCCAAAAGCTGGATGATTTCTTCGACATAGCAGTTCTTTTCCGCGATGGGGACCTCAGCGGGTTGCCGCAGGTATGCGGAAAAACGCAATGCTTCCCTGACCGTGGCTGTCACCTCGTGAACATCCATTTGTTCGGCTATGGATAGCAGTTAGCAAACATCAACAAGGAGCGGCGTGAGGTATACCATATGCAGTTCCACGAGCAAAGTCTATACCAATGGGCCGGCCATCAACAAGGATGTCACCTGTAACGACACCAATGTTCTTCCTCTGCGCGAGGACATCAAGACACGTGGTTTTTCCTATCCCACGCGTCGGACTTGCAGCCGCTTGAAGCAACGTAATGCAAACGCACCTGCACCAGATGCACCCATCAGTGCCGTCAACGTCCCAGGTTTAACATAGCCGCAAACATCGTGAAGGAGCCTTCTTGTTCCTCCAGGCACAGGCACATGGTAGTTGAGATTCTCCCAGGTAAATGCCCTCCGGTAAGCTGGGGGATTGACGCTACAACATAAGGATCAATATGGGATGTAATGGTTCCCCCAATCTTAGGAACACACTTGTTTTCATCACGAGAATGCCTCTGGATCTTGTCATCATCAGTTTTCTCGCGGTGTTGCGCCCTTTTTTCATGTAGAATTTCATTGAGCGCCCTCGTTTCCTTGTCTTCCTTGGCGTAAATATAGAACGAACCACCCAACTCCTTCGGCTGCAAATTGTTGAGTTCAAGCGATCCATAAACAGAATGTATAAAAAGCCTCACCGAAAAGTATTCGATCGCAATGACTTGCGTGAACAAAAAGAAGATCAGGAAAGCAATGACCACAACCAGATTACGGCGCCAGATGTCTGCGGTGGTGATACCATATCCGGTCTTAAGATAATCGTTGCCAATGATAACATCGCTCCCTGACCGCGCGCCAAATAGGGTACAAACCTGGTTAGGTTCCAAATTGTCTCTATAAGGTACATCAGTTCCTGTTAGTCACGAAGAAATGAGAATACGAACGGGTATTTGGTCATTCCGGGCCCATTTCTCGGAACGATATATGAACCATCGCAGGACAATGATGTGCGCATGAATTCGTTCTCTATGGTTCCAGCCCACCCGTAAGACAAAGGATTCAAGTAGCTCTGTTTGCACGTGAGAAACATTCCACAAGGAACAAATCAAACCTACAATCCAAAATAACCATCGTTTTAATTGGAAGGTTGGTATAATGTATCCCGTGTATTGAATCATATTCGGAAGGAAGAATGTAGCGAGACGGAACGCGCTATCAAAGCTGGCGCATACCAGCCCAAAGGTGCGGAAGAAACCTTGCATGGCGAGAAAGAGCAGATAAATGAATAAGTGAAAAGTGAAGAATGCACCAGCGGAGCGGGCCCTAAATTCACAATAAGGCAAGACGGATGCGAGATTTAGGGAGATGACCCACAAGCCTGGCATGAAATATACAATCACATTGAAAATAAAGACCCGAACGGCTGAGAAAGGTAGATCTGCGAAGAAGTTTGCAAACACCAAAGCTGAGGGCCGGTAAAAACCATAGCCAATTTGCTTGTTTACTATTGGTCGTCCAAATAGCACTGTCGGCAGCTAGGTGAATTGGTGAACAAGTCGACACATTGAGCATACAGGCAATAAAGGAAAGCATACTTCGGCGAACGCTTCCAAGCAAATAGTCAACATTCCAATGAAAAGGACACTACCACGCGTAAACCCTCCCTCAGCTGTGTGAGGTAAATTTATGAAGGCGCCGCCAATGACCAGAGCTAGTGCCTAGAGAGGGAATCAAATCAATCAATCAATCCCTGTTAAAACAGGAAGACTCACGGTATCCACTGAAAAGCTCGTTATCAGCTGGAACCGATCTTGAAGACGGACACGAAATTGCCGAATCGTGAGTGATTTCACTTGGCCAATAAATCCAAGCGTATAGGGGCTCTTCCGCGAGACACCGCGCTTTTTGTCAGCGAGCACAGCAGCACGGAATGCCTCTTGATCTCTTTTCTCGGTTTCCATGAGGAGCTTGAATTCCCCAAGAGAATGCTGGAGCTTGGCGTGTAAGGGTGAGCCATAGAAGGCAAGTTCAAGAGCTTCGGGGGAAGACGGAGTGTCATGTTCTGAGTGACCAGCAGCAAATTGACGTTCGTTCGGGTCCGTGCACCCTGTTAGATAATCCGGCGTGCTCTGACGGAGAAGGGATCGGTAACCAAGGTTCTCGAAGTACGCACGAGCTTCTGAGGCGGGTCCGAAGTATACCTGACGGCCCTTGTCCAACACAAGGACTTTATCAAACAACTCGTAGATACTCTCGCCAGCCTGATACCTGAAATCAGAAGTTAATGAACACCCATGTCCGATGTTCTCGAACGTACAAGCTAACAAAGGTTGTCTGACCAAGTACGTCAGTCATGATACGCAAACTCTTGATAAAATCTAATGCGGTGGACGCATCGAGGCCACGAGTCGAGTTATCCCAGCACTGGACACGAGCACGTGTTGCCATCATCTCGGCAATACTGACACGTTTCCGCTCGCCACCCGACACACCGCGCACGAACTCGTCTCCGACAAGTGTTTGATGGGTGTGAGAAATGTTGAGCATTTTAAGGAGCGCATCCTGTACCATAGTATCAAACTCCTTTCTGGACATGCCTGGGAGACGGCCATTTAGCCCAGGAGTCTTCGTTGAGAGTGCGAATTCCAGCGTCTGAGCAACCGTCAACGTGGATATGTGGATATCGCCTGCTTACATCATCAGACTCAGAAACACGACCATAGGTACGAGCGGCTATACCTTCCTGATTATAGACCACTTCACCCCTATAATATTTAGCCATGTCCATGGCATCGATACCAGCATACCGAACGTCGCCTCGGACGTCAGCATATTCACCCCACTGATTAGCGATAGTTTTAAGAAAGGTAGAGCACCCGGCCCCAGGGCAGCCCAAAACAAGACACATTTCGCCCGGCTTGAGAACACCGGATGATCTTACATTCAATGAATATCATACAGTGGTTGATATTTTAATAGTGACTTACTTGTGCAAAATGGTTCTTGTGGGTAGCTCTCGCTGAGGTACGAAACGCATGATATAACCCCACACCCAAAGCAAGGGTGCGAGGAAGAAATTTACGACGGAGTCTATGAGACAGGGATCGGATCAATCCAGCCACATCAGCGTTCGCAATTTGTAGACCCACCTCCGAAAGTTTGGGTGTATATCTATGTCAGGACGGTGTAAGGAACAAATCAGGTAGCAAGAAGGCGGAATCATTCACCTTGTAATTGGCCCCTCCGATGACCTTGACATCGAGGTCCTCCCAGGTGACACCGACATGCTTGTGTTTGATTCCAGCAGCTTGGTTAGCGTCGTTGGAGGACGTGAGATATTCGCGAAGGTCAAAGGGTTTGTCAGCATTGTCGCCCTTTTCCAGGTCGCCGCCGTGTACGGATGCGGTTCGCGATGTTTGCTTGGATTGATGTACGCGGGCTGATTGTCTGGAGAGCTGACGTGCCAGCTCGTTGAAGGTATCCTCTGCCTTCTTAACGTTAACATGGGGAGCAGCGTCGACCTCAGAGATTTCGAGATGTTCGGTATGGTGGGCGGTGGGTGGGGAGATTGTCATCCCCTCGACCATGTTAACTGGGCAGGGGGTTAATCGCAGGGAGTTGCATCGCAAGTTATATAAAGGTTTCTGGGCCCGAGAGAATTTGCTCGCTTACAAATTCTCACCCTGTCGCTGGGCCATCGATTTCGCTATTAGCTCGGCCATTCACGATGCACCATTTC
Source organism: Tylopilus balloui (assembly GCA_038089995.1). NCBI lineage: Eukaryota > Fungi > Basidiomycota > Agaricomycetes > Boletales > Boletaceae > Tylopilus > Tylopilus balloui. The sequence goes on from JBBPLW010000203.1 coordinate 7,062, forward strand.
ATCTAGTCGCCGGTGCAAGCGTCCGAGTCACGACCTTCTTGGGTTGAGTTGATGGACTAGCAAAGCCTGACACTGCAGGGATAAGTTGTTGCATGCCTTGGTGCCAAATTCCTCTCCCTACTGTCTCTCCGACCGATGAGGGAAGTACATTGGGAGGTTGACAACGAGTCGAACGAGCCAATGACCACAGGTATGCTTGTGAGATGCTTCTGGCCCATCATACCACCCAATTTTCCCACCACAACGAGTCATCATGCATCACATGGCTGCGGGTCGGCGAAGCCAAGGGACCGACGACCGGGATCTCTGCGGTGGTGTCAGTACTATCCAATCAGGCCGGCTCATCACTCCCACATTGTCTGACTCACCAACCGCTTACATACATAAAGTTAACGACCCGTATTGGTTCCCAACAAGTGATCTATGCGGCAGGTATGATGCAATGAATCAGGCATTGAATGTTGAAGCCTTCTGAGGTTTGAAGTTAGAGAGTCAGGATTAGTCGTGGTTCGGGACCGCTGTACTAGTACCTGTCGTAGAAAAAAATGTTGTGCGCAAAATCAAACTCCGCGAAGTAATGACAATCGATCACTTTAGATGCCGGTTAACATTTGTAACTCTCGAACTCACCCGTTTTTACATACCCCGCCTTCACTCCCCAATGCCACCCACCACTGTGGTTCTCACAGCGCCAGAGCCGGGAACAATGATAGGGCCAATTCACACGTATTCCGAAGAGCAGATCGCGCAGATGGAGGCACTGCGGGAGGTATAGTATTCATCCGGACATAGCCAGATTGATACTCGGAACTCATTCTATCGTGTCACCTGCTGCGCGGGGGTTTCTTTTTACAGTATGCTCGCTCGCTCCTTTTACCCGCTTCTGATCCGTATCACAAATGGGAACTTCGATGGCTGCACAAACCCGATACCATTCCCCGATATATACGCGCAGCCAAGTGGAAAATGCCTGATGCGGAGAAGAGGATCAAATCAACCCTAGAATGGAGGCGAGAATACAAGCCCGAGCTCATCCCGCCAGACGAGGTGAGCAAGGGTGACGCGTCATCATTGCTCATCAGAGGACGTAGTCTATTCCAGGTCAAAATAGAAAGCGAGACTGGAAAAATGTGTGTTCCGTTTTGTGCGTGATGCCCGCGCTAAGCTGGTACGTATACAGCCTCCTTACAGGTTTCGACAAAGATGGACGTCCCATAATTTATATGCGCCCGGGGAGGGAAAATACCGAGACTAGCCCTCGCCAGTTGAGACACCTTGTATGGTGGCTGTGAGTGAAGCAGACAATTAGTGCCGCTGGTCTTGACACGGCAGCGAAGAGAACGTGCCAAGGATATGATGCCACCGGGCCAAGAGTCCCTTGTCATCGTTGTCGATTATAAAACGAGTACGCTGCGTACTAATCCATCTATATCTGTAGCAAGCAAGGTAACCAATCGATCCGGCCCCGATTCCGTTCACTTTTGGCAGAAACCATTTGTGTTCGACAGGTACTTACAATTCTTCAACAACATTACGTCGAAACGCTGGGACGCGCTATTGTCACGAATCTTCCGCTCCTTCTGAACTTTTTCTACAAAGGGATTGCCCCCTTTCTCGATCCCATAACGAGGGATAAGGTGGGATAATATTTGATGGTACCTATTGAAGGATGACTCAGTTGTTCCAGATGCGTTTTAACCCAGACCTCTTTGAGCTCATCCCCAAGTCTCAACTCGATGCTGATTTCGGGGGTGACTACGAGTTCAAGTTCGAGTTCGAGACGTATTGGAAGCAAATAGTGGAGTAACGGACTTTTTTCTCTACTTTAGATTACTCGGGTGACCTGACGTGCTTTTGTAGTCACTGTGGTATTGCGCCAGACGGTACGAGGCTACCCGGCTACTTTGACGGGCCAAATATGTTCGTTAGCAATGACGTGAACGGAGAAGGGGAGGCTGAGAGGGGTTGATTACGCGATATATTTGTGCATGTATATGTGAATTGGGGAAGGAGGAAGGACCGGCCAGCAGCTGCCAACAGACGCCACGCCATAAATCGCCGTCTGGGATCATATCAGCCACCGTTTCCGAAGCCACCGCGAAGGCATAGCATCGGGGGTGGAACACATCGGCTCGAAGCGTTGGCCTGCAGTGAGTTTCCTGAGCGAGCCCCCGTAAAAAAGAGATGGTCCGACAATCAAAGCAGACAGTGCGTAACACTCGTTGCTCATGCCATTCCGGTCCCGTTAAATCAGCCACCCGCTTCATTCCGTATTTGCTCCTGAATCGGATGGCAACATCGCATTACTCGTGTCCACAGCCCGACCAGAAGAGGGACACCCATAAGAAAAAGACCCACCACCAGGACAAACCCTCCCCAAAGAAACCCTCTGACTCGACCGTATGGCCGTGCAGGATCAACGGCTGCAACAAGCAGTTCGCCAGAGAAGCTGATCTGAAGCGACACCAGCGCACGACGAAGCTGCACTCTGTGCCCGGATTGTACGTGTTCTACTAATTATAGGGGCACGCATATACAGACCCTCCGCAGTGCTTGTCCTCAGTGTGACGCAAGGTTCACTCGTGTTCGTCTCTGCTTCTTTTGCCTCGTGCATTCAGCTGACAACTTTCCAGACCGACGCTCTCCGCAGACATCAAAAATCGAGGTCAGTACATGCATCCTGTCTCTGTAATTCGCTTCAATATCCCGTCTCTCAGACATAATGGGGTCGTGATCGAGTCTACAGACGGAGCAGAAGGGAGGACGCCAATGGGTGACGGAGATCCTCATTCCTCTGCTTCGCGATCGAAGAGCCGCAGTAGATCACCACCATCGAAGGAGAATGCGGCCGCACCCACTCCCGCCGCATCATCCTCGATTCCTCCAGGCGGCCCACAGTGTTATTACCGTCAACACACATTCACAGGCGGTGAGTATATGCGTCTTATCGCGTGATGACCTGATGCCAGCCGTCACAGTTATGATGCCTCCACCGGGAGTGGTGGTCGATGGCCACTATTCCCCCGCCGTTGGTCTTCCTACATCCGCAGCTCGGCTACATCAAGCTAGCTGGCATCCTGCATCTCCTTGGGGTGGCGATGGTTCACAACTACCTCCACCTCATATGATCCATCCCGGCTACGCTCATCCCTATTACAATGTACCACCTCAATATTATCGAATGCACCCTCCTGATGCCGTAGCTCCAAATGGCATCAGCACGTCAAGCAACGGCGAATCATCGTCATCGCGCAAAAGTAGCCCCGTTTTGACCGTCGATCCTTCGTTAGACCATGCCGGAATGGAAGGCCCTTCCGAGACTGCTGACGCCAAGGCTGCTGTGATCGATCCGTCGCTAGTTTCGCCTCTTGCAGGTAGTGTTGCCAGTGAGTCTCATTAAACGCCATTTGGAACATCCGTCAATGCCATGTTTAATACGACAGATCGAAAGTCCTCCACAGACGGTCGAATTCCTAGAATACCAGAATCAGGGTCATCTCCAAGCTGCGGGCAACACGTGTCTTCGCCTGAATCACTAAACGAAGGAGGAAATGACACCGACAGCGAAACGGCCATCGTTCGAAATCTACTTTCCCCCACCCAAGGTCATTCATATTCGGCTCACTCGACACCTCTGGGCCGTTCTCTCGAGATGGAGCAAATACTCACGGAAGATGGTGAGCCGATGTTGAACCCAGGTCAGTCAGTCCTCTTTCTTCTGTGGTCTCCCCCGCTGACCTTTTTTTGTGCTAGCCGAGCTATTGACGCAGGTCAGTACGACAAACGTAACGTCTACGGTACTTGATCTGATGCTCCAGTTTCTGAGTCAGGAGTCTCTCGCTTCTCCACCCCCTTCGTGATCGTGTACACTACCCATGGTACTATATTGACAGAGCATTCTGATAATTTTCTGCCAGTCACTTTTTTTTTTGGTTGGACATGTTTGCACTACGTTACTTGCACCCAGCGCGCGTGGACGTGACGCTTTTGTTGAACAACGTAGAATGTCTACAGTCTCTTTGCAGGTATATTGATCAGGCTGAATTAATAACATCGCAATTTGGATTCGACAGGGGTTAGTATGAAGGTTGTTCGGTGCCTACATGCCGTGGAGAGCTAATGGGACGCCTGGATAACGATACACGCGAGTATCTCGCTGTTGAGAGCGAGGGTGAATGGTGTGGATATAGATCGCAGCGAGCTCTCAGAGATCAGAGCACCTGAACCTTGGGCCACTTGTACTGGGGACCGACCTGCCATCAGAAAAATAAAAATAAAGAAAGTATTCGTCAGTCAGGACATCAGTCACGATCTCCAAAACAGCATACGTACCAACTGCACACACATGGCCCCCAACTTGTGTCCCACCTCGACGGACTCGTCGAGACTCTTCCCGGCGACGTATGCACCCAAGAACCCACCCGCGAACGCGTCCCCCGCGCCGTTCGTATCCACGATCAACTCGCTCGCGATCGGCGTCACCGGGTACACCTTGGCCACCTCCGGGTTCGCGCCATCGACGACGATCGTCGCGTCGGGGCCCTGCGTGATCACCACGATGCGCGGACGCCCTGCATTGGCCTTGGGATACGCCGCGATGCCCTTTGCGATTTGCGCCATGTCGGTCAAGTTGGATTTGAGAATGGACTTGGCGAACGCTTCGGCTTCGGATTCGTTGCCGATGATGATGTCCGTGTAGGGGAGGACCTGCTCTAGCTGGGTACTAAAGAAAAGGGGGATGAACGGCGCGGAGAGGTTGATGACAAAGGTCTGTGCGGTGGGTGGTTGTGCGTACGCGCGTTGTGGAGAGGTGTGCGAGGAGGTGTGGGCGTCAGCGTCGGGGCTGACGAAAAGAGAGAAGGACAAGGAACCTCACTTTGTTGTTCTCCGTGGCATGCTTGCCGAGCGCGAGCATCGAAGCGACACCGTGCGTGAGGAAGAACCCCTCGACGTAGAACACCTTGGCGCCCTCCATGAGCGGAGCGACCGCTGCCGACGAGAGATGCGACACTTGGAACTTCTCAGCAGCGCGCAGCGTCGTCACCAACGACCTAAAAGCGACCGATCCTTTGCGTCAGCGACCTGATCCGCGATCATGGGTACGAAAGACGAGACAGAAAAGAAAGAACGAGTCCCTACCGATGGTGACCCGTGATGACGACAGCACACGCACCCGTCTTCTCCTGCTGGTTGACGAGGTAGACCTCATCCAGCCCCTCACGCTTGTTCGCCTCCCGCAATTGTCCAGCGAGATCGTCATCGCCCACGCAGCCTGTGTACACCACCGATTTTGGGGGGAGGACGTACTAGGAAGGGGGTGGTTAGATCAATCGGACGTACGCTCATGAACGTACTCACAGCAGCCCCACGCGCAGCGTTCTGGGATGCTCCTCCAGCGACGTACGTCACGGTGTAGTTCTTCACGATCTCCTCGTAGCTATGGTTAACATCGTCAACGAGCGGCCTTGTACGAGATACATGTCGTTGACGAACATGGGTTGGTGCTTTTCCTCTGCGAGGATCGCATTATTGGCCTGGAGATCGTACTTCTTCAAGAGCGACTCTCCGTCTCGGACCTGCATATCAAGGAGGGGATTACCCATACAGAAAATCTGGTAACTTGAAGTCATGGTGATCGTAAGAGCGGATAGGATGCAGGGACGTCAACGGAAAGCTTGTGGGCTAGATGAAGTCTGGTCGTCGCGACTCGCAAATTCAATTCACGCCACAAGCTTACCACCGCTACGTCTAAACGGAATGTATTCCACAATGCAAGAACAGCGAGTATAGTAGGAAAGCCATAGCACAAACACAGAGATCATGTACAACCCATATCACCTAGCTGTACTTGAGATAATGTGCGGGCAACAACATTAGGTATTGTGACACAGTGGGCAAACTGGTGACTGAAGGCAATGCTGCCTTGTGCTCTTGCCTTAATAGCACACAAATCATGAAATGCAACTGAGAAGGCAAATGTCTGAGAAATGGTAGAGGCAAAGGATGCTTTCAATATATGAATCTCTTCATCAGAAAAAAATACAAAGCCTCTAAAGGGAGGAGGCTTTGCAAAGGAGGATGATACCTTGTCATAAGCAGCATTGCTATGAGTTGGTCTAGCCCTCTGAAACCCAGTCCATGCTTCTTTGACATGAGCTTGAATATCCTCCAAATTTTCTGAAAAGCCAAAGATGCCATGTAATTTGGCAGCAGCAGCCCTGTCCTTTGCTACACTCCAAGGCTTGCTGAGGTCCCTGTCTTCTTCCCTAGATCGACCCTCAAGTTTCCTGTAATTCTCAAGAATCTCATCTTTAAGCCTTTCACCTTCTTTTACCAGAAGGTCCAGAATGAGAGGGGGATGCCTATCTTGAAGGACCTTTTTTTGGGCATTATCCTTGTCCACACTTAGCTTCCATTCATACCAGGGTTTTTTAGTACCCCATGTCTGCCTATCTTGAGTGAATACCAAAGACTTGACTCTGAGTCCAGTCTTGCTGGCATCCAAGCAAGTAGTGAACCTGAACTGAACATTAGTAGTATGTTCAAGAAAAAAAAATAAGCTAACATATAGGCCAAATGGATGGCTCTTTGATCTGCATATCCATGCTCATATACTGCAACATCATGAAACTTTGAATAAAGTCCCACTCTTGTCTCTGCAAGTCCTAGCAAAAGAATCTTTTGGAATTGTTGCTGGGCTTCTTTGGGCTTGAGCTCAGAGACCCTTTTATCAAAGTCTGTAACACACTCCACTTCACTTTCAAAGAAGGTGGAGAGGTTGGCAGGAGCTCCACAAAGAGGGGAACAGCTAAACTGCTCCACCAATGGCTTGCACCAGTTGAGCATTACAGTATCTGTAAGGGAAAAATATAACAAAACATGTAATCTTATTCACATTCACTTACCTCCATCATAATCTAAGAAAGTGAATTTAGTTCACATTAAAGTATTATATAAAACTTACCACCACCCCCAAGAAAGCTGGCTAGTGACTGCTTTCCTTTGGTAGGAAAAACAATCACATTGATATAGTTGCTCAACTTGGGGTGAGCAACTGCTTTGACCTATTTTTATAATAAATCATGAATTTCTCAAGATACACAGACCCTTACTTTTTGAATATCTGAGGGGAGTCTTGTTGGATTTCTGGATACCTTTTACTCAGGTTAGAAATAAGTACATTAATAGCAACAATAATAAAACTTACAAGGACATCTCCAAGAATGATGTCAGTTTGTTCACCAGTAAAAGAATTGATAATAGGCTCAGAGGATCTGAAGTGAATTTGACCCTCTTCCAAGACACCAAAAGGATCTAGAAATATTATTAGAACAACAATTGTAATTTTGAAAAATAATTACCAGGAACAATATATGCTTCACATGAGTCCCTGACTGGAATGTGAAATTTCTTCACATAGTCATCCAGAACCAGAGTAATAACAGACTCTAGTTTCTGAAACAACACATCCAGCTTTAATGGGCTAAAGCCAGACTGAAGAAGCTCCAAGACTGTCTCATGCAATGTAAGAGGCTGTCCAGAAGATTTCTTGTGCCAAAGATCAGTTAGAGGTTGGAGACAATCCAATTCATCCCCTTCCTCATTCTCCTGACCTTGGTCATCTAATGGATGGAATTGCCCCAAACCTAATGCACGAGCCTGTCCTGCCAATAACCTCCTTAATCTGGTTACCACAACACTTCCTGCTCTCTCTACTGCCTTCCAGACCAACAACATTGATTGAGGTTGGTTCCAGTCAATGAATGGCTGGATTTCTTCCCTCAAACCTAATGTCATCAGATCTATAAGGGTTTGGTGGGAAACCCCATTGTGTGAGAGGTTGATGAGGGTTTGGGATGACAATCGACTGGGTATTGTTACTTTGGATGGAGCAAGTAGGTCAAACATCCTCTGATCCTTACCAAGCTTAGAGGTAGCCTCTAGCTTGATCTTGCTCTGAGAAGATCTAATCCAGATCTTGGCAGGCCCATCTGCTACCTGCTCAGAAGGATCAGGATGTAAGACCCACATGCCTTTTGCACCCCCTATGCGACCTTGTACAGCAGTGGGTCTACTACCATACTTCATAACTTGCATTATTTTAGTAAGGGCTGCACCATTGATCCATCCACACCCATCAGTGAGGATTTTTTCAGCAGGCATTTTGCCCTCCCAGTCTCTGGGAGTAACAACTAAAAAAATAAATTATATCAATAAAAGTTCTATGAAAAAAAACCTACTTGTATCTTCCATCTCAAATATATTGTGATAATCTATCACAATGGTTGGAACAGAGGTGGATAGTCCCAATGCCCAACGAGTGGACCATTTACTGATGGGCTGGTAATTATGATATCAACCTTATCTTTGCTTGGAATTATAGAATATTCTTACCTGCTGGCTATTTAGGTGTAATGGATTGTGCCAGTTGATAAAATCTTTCAGAGACATGCGATGATAGTCTCCTTGTTGGCTGCTTGGTATTCTTTGATAGTCCTGATTGATTTCCACCATATATACACTCCCTTCTTTGGCATGGAATGGCAAAAAAATCCTTCCGCAGAGGACAAACTTGCTTGAGTTTAGCAGCAGCCGGACAACGTCTCCGTGCCTGTACAGAAGATCCTCAGGTACCTTTACTTGAATTATTCGCCTTGAGCCAAGGTATCTGGCAAATCGGTGAGAGCGGCGGATTTCAGGCTTCTCAAGCTGTATCGAGAATCTGTCGTTTGCCCGGACAAGTCGGGCGACCTGTTGAATCCGGCCGCCATACCAGTCATCTTTGCCCTGGTATTCGCCCATCCCGCCTAGTCCGCGGCCTTTGTTTTCTAATATCGCGCCCTGTTCTCGATCATACTCGACCCTACATCACGTGCCGCATGAGTAAAACGCATTGCGGTCGAATAAGCGCAGAGTCCGAAAAGACGCACCACACCTCTGCCGCGGCGACCCGAGGAACCTCGCGGCCTTGCATCACGGCTACCACTCGTTGCGCCGCGCTGACGTTGTCGCCGCGGAGTTGCCCGACCTTCTCCCTGGTTACCATGGACCACGTCCAGTGGCCTTTGGTAATGCCACGTGCTATCTCATAGGTCGTGCCCCAGGCGATATCGTATTCGTCGAAGAGACGCTGGGCCACCGCGTCGTGAGCAATGAAGAAAGGATCGAGCTCGGAGCCGAAATCAGACGCGCTGGGTTGGGAGGGCTTGCGAGATGCGCTCGTTGATGCATGAAGACGTTTGGGTGGCTGAGGCAGGATGCTCGGCGAGGGGGGCGGGGAGCTCGGGCCCGGGACATCGTGCATAACGGTAGGTCGTTTAGCGGGGGCGGCGGTCCCAGACGCTGGACGGAAGGCGCTCGTAGGTGGCAGTTTTGTGGCGGTGGTAGTGGCACCGGGACTAATGCCTGTAGGTCGTGCGATAAGTATGGAATTGGCCCAGATGTTGACCCTCGATCGAAAAAAAAAAAAAACCTACGTTCTTCGACTAATCAGTTGTATCAGCACCCAGGACCGAACGAGGAGTTGAGCATGGCAGAGGAACCACGAACCACGGGAGAGGACTTACCTCGCATCACCGAGTCTGTGCTGGCGGAATCGATGTCCATCGGCGATGGCGAACGGTTTGACGTCGTCGCCCTTTGGATTGTAAAGGTCCGCGTACGCTCCGATACAGGGACACGAGACGCTGGCAACTCCGAGTCGGTGCCTATCGTCGTTGTTTCCGAACCTGAAGAAAGGAATGCAGAGCGTGTCGTATGCTTAGTTGGGTCTGACAGCGTTCGACACGTACCTATGACTTTCATGTGCTCTTCGAAAACGTCAAGTCCTTCAAAGAATTCGTCCTCGTCTTCCTGTTGAAACAAAACGAAAAATACACGAAGTAAGAGTAAATATATTTTTTCAAGTTTGCTTGCGCACGAAAGTGAGGTTCATAACTGTAAGTCGGCTTGAAGTTTGGAAGTAATGTGTGGCTCGATGGTGGGAGCAATGCAAGGAAGGGATTCGCCCTGAGCGGGGCTATATTGTGAACTACAACCTCGTGCGCGCGGCGATGGCTGATATGCCGTTTTGATCCATCAGGGATCAGCGAGGCACCAACTCGCAAGGTCTCAGGGCATTTATGATGTGGTGCTTGCTGTCACGCGTAAAAGTGGTTCACATAGGGGAGCGAGAATGCAAGGACAGAAAGATAGAAATTATGTCTTATTACAGAAGCTTACAACGGTCAGACAATAAATGACTACTTGCGTGCAAAGGTGATCTGCGGAACGGATGAGCACGAGGGAAACGACGAAATGAGACGATGAGACGCATGCCTTGATCTTATTTTCTCCATCGAGCTTGTAGTTGTGCAAAGCGTCCTTGGCGACTCCTGCGCTCCCCTCGTCGAGGTATTCCACAAAGGCGATGTCTCGTTTTGTTGGAATGAGTCGGACCTCGTATAGGTTCGGATATCTAGTGATCGCAAGATCAATGGACAGGGAGGGGGAATTAGGGGGAAGAGGCTAACTGGGAGAAAAGCGCCATGAGTTGGTCCTTGGTGACGCTTTCTGGTAGATTTTGTAAGAACAAGATTTTGTTGGGCGGGAGATATTCATCTGGCATCTGTACAGCAGGACGCTTGGGGGCAGGTGCCGCAGCTGCGCCGTCCACTGATAACGATGCATCAGTCAAGCAGCAAGATAGCAGAGGTGCAAGTCTACTTTCTGCAGCCATTCTCTTTGCACGGAATTTTTGCTTGAGAGGATTGGAGTACCGAGTCGCTCCTTGAAGGCATATACAGATTAGATGTGTACAAGTAAGCGTTGAGTATGGCATACGCTTATGATCGGCTCTTTGAGCTTTGTGTGCTTCGAGGTTCTCAGCGTCCAGATGTTTCACGACAGCGTCTGATCTCGTTCTGGCAAATGATATTTGCTGTGACGGAGTGTTAGTACAACAACAGAATGGCAGTAAAGGGAAGGTGTCCTACCATGGGTTTTGAGTATAGAGGAAATCCACGGACCTCTTTCATTGCCTTAGCGGCGATCTCTGGTGATGTGAACGACACGAATGCTTGACCGCGCATCCGTAGATTACTGTGAGCGACGACATCAAGGACTTCACCATATGATTTGAAGAGACCCCGCAGGGATGCCTTGAGCACTGTTTTTCAGATGGCCATCAGCTGACTAGAAGGAGCGCATCATCGAGGTTTCTGACCGTCGACCTTGATCTTCTCGTTGAGATTTTGGATATAAAGCGTCTCTGAAGCGACTTCGGTTTGCGCTGGAGGCTGAGTGGCGGGGGGTGCTGCGGGCGCGACCTGGGCAGGGTTTGGGTTTGGCGGGGGTGTCTGAACGTCGGCCATGGTAAGGAGATGAGGATAAGCGCACGTCAAGTTGTTTCGCTCCGTTTCCTTTTCTATCACGGTCCATGTCACCACCATTCCCTCCCGAAAAAAACATAACATTTCACTGCGCACTAGTAAGTAAGATATTCAACAATGACCATTCTTTGCATCGAAATGAAGAGCTTTCTACTTAGTTTTACTGTCTTTCCTGTGTACGAAAGGGACCAAAGTTTTCGGAGTTTGCCGCACTTCACACGACTGCTGCGGCGTCGGCCTTTGCTACCCAGCGCTCGACTCCTGGCTGGACCACTCGCCCACTAATGGGGCGCTGGACGCAGTACGATGAGGCGCGTAACTTCACATGGACATCCCGCATCATCTGACACGCCCTTTCAGGACGACTATAGACTTCCCGAGGGGATAAAGCGTATAGGCTATGATGCCGACACTGGGTGCTACTACTTTCGTGATCGGGAAGGGCTCGTGTACAAGGGTTCTGAAGGCTCCGAGTTCGGAGAATTAACCCAAGGTACCGATTCGTTGTTCGTTTCGCGGATGACAATCTCAATTTTATGCATCAGTCGCCGAACTGCCTATCCCTGTCTCCGCGGAAGGAGGCAGTGACAATGACGTTGAAGCTGACCCTGCTCGTGCTGACGGTTACCGACCTCTCGCTGTAGACGAGGTGCGTACACAGCTACCTTGTACATGCACCGCTGACCTGGGTTATCCTCACTGGTTCAGCACGGCTCTCGTCACGTTCTTAGAGGAGGTGCTTATCGGACACTCTTCCCTTTCTTCCTTATCATAGCGGTCGTCCTCTTGCTCGTGTGGCGGCTCGCGTTTTCGCCCACTGTTATCACCCCTGCCCCTTGCCCCAGCACAACGATTCCGTACGTCGTTCAACCCAATGATACCTGTTGGGAAATCGCTCGTCGCCACAATTCAACCTTGGATAAATTCCGCATCGTCAATCCCAAGATTGTTTGCAATGACCTACATCCTGGAGATCGAGTTTGCGTCCCGGATGAAAAGTCTTCTATAAGCAGAGTCTTTTAGCTTCGTTACTCTCTCATTTCCTCCTTGTAATGTGTACCATATTTTACGCAGCAGACATTTCATCCGGCTAGACAGACATTTGGATCCATTGGATGGTCTCACTCACTCCAATGTGTGACGTCAGCTCGTTTCGTGTGAATATGTGCACAGCCACTCGAGCATGTTGAACTCGTCGCGGCTCAGCCCGATCTTGACAACTAACCTTGACCTTCTAACGATCACTTACACGAACTCACGACTCTCAGAGATAACATACTCGCCTTCACGTATTTTCTAACAAATGGCATTCGAAGATTGGATTCGCAAGGGACATCCCAGTATGCTTTATCTCTCTCCGCAGTCACCTGTCTAAAACCTCCTCCAGTCGTTCTCGGATCGCTGATTGTTTTCAGTATAATTGAGGTGCGCTTGCATCCACTTCAACAGATGCTGATCCAACGGTCTTATAGCTATCAATATCTGCCTTTCTCGTTGCTCAATTTAACCAGCACCACAACTACTTCAGCGCTGACGAACGCGATCGCACTGCTTTCCTTCTGTTCGCGTCCATATGGACGATCGTGCTGTCAGCGTTGTATATATTCTTCTTCTTCACTCTTCCAGATAGCGTGATGAGCAGTGTTGGATCTCATATTTGCTTGTGAGGATTGTTCGGTTCCTCTTCTGGTTCGGTTCGCTGACGAATGACATAGCTTACTCCTAACATGGATATTCTGGACCGCAGGCGCAGCCAGCATCACATCATCTCTTGGTGGCGGATTGGACTGCGTGTAAGTACACACTCACAGCGTGACGGATTGTTTCAAACCAGAACATTCGCAGTAACCAAACGGTGTTCGTTTACTGCGGACAACTGAATGCGCTAGAGGGTTTTGCCTGGCTGATTTGGTAAAAGCGTCTCAAACATAATCTCCTTCATCTTGTTTACCTCGTTATCTTAGGATCATTGCTACGTTCACAATCATCGTTGTGGCTATTCGTGGTGTGATTACTGCGCGACGTGGTGATGGCCTGAAGGGTCCGCTCGTCGTATGAACAATTCTCATCGTGTCTCGCCTCCGACTGTCTCTTTGAATTCATCTTTTAAACCCCATTCACACCGCGACACCTGGACTTATTCTAACTTGTTGTTTCCATCTCACTTTGTACTCACGAGCTTTGTCCACAGTATTACTACCATTTCTGACCAGTGACTCGTAGCAACCCGCGTTAGTTTAGCCTTTGTAGATGCTGTTAGTTTGTTTCCGAAATCAGACCATTGAATCAATGCTCCTTGTCACGATGCCAGGAATTGACGGTTGGTCAGTGGACAACGCTGTCAAACCCGGACTCCGAAAGCAAGTAAGTCTCAGACTTTCATGGCAATCTCAAGCACTCATTTAGGTGCGACACTCGCTTTAATACCATGGCCATATTGTAGTCCTAGTCAACCTACCCGTCTTGCTACGCATCCTACCACTCTCCTTACTAGTGGATGACAAAGTCCCTAGTGAGTCGCGAGATGTAACTTCATTTCATTCGAAAGCCAACGTGTCTTGGTTCGGTGTCGCCAGGTGATAGCGACGTGGTACGTGTCGAAGCTCAGGCGGCTCTGCAAGTGTCGGTGACCAATTGATCCGGATCCTTGACTTACGCCATTCTGCATACATCGCGGTTGCTATTTGGGTCCCCATCATCGTCCCCTATGGGAATTTGGACAGCATAGACATCATTCCTTGGTGGGTAGTCGTGGTTTCCATGTTAGACTGGGGCTGAAGCGCCAACGGGTGAGTGCACAGGAGCGTCGGGTACGTTTTACTTTCAAGATATTCTGTGATGATCGCTGATAGAGTGGCTTTTTAGCCGGTAGTGGTACTGACAGTACGCTGGGGTCTTAATATTCGACTGAGAATGACGTCCTAACTCGTGGTTCCTGGCAACGGTGACGTTCCTGGTGCAAAGGTGTCACAGCCCGTTCCGTGTAAACCAGCATTATTTGTTGATAATTGTCTCGACTAGGCTTTTCCCGTATCGGATATACAGATGCATGTGTCTCAGACAATATTGCAACGTTGTTTGCTAAATCTCAGTCATGATCCAGTTCGTCCTGGCTGTCTCTCCCCACATTTGTTGACATTACGATCACATTGTCCCTTTGCTACTTTTTGGAATAAAACCGCTCGTTAGTATCGAGGTGTGTCGCTGTCCAATCGAAGACTAGTGTGATGCTGATCCGTCTCTGTGGCCTCGGCGGACGGGTTCGTGGAATCACTCGTATTGTGGACGCGATCGAATGTTTCCTTTTTTTCCTCTTTCCCCCTCCTTTTTGCGGCGTTATCGCATTGTTTGCCTACCCTTGTCGTAGCTTTTGCACTACTACTCCGTAACGCCCACATTGTCATCGTCTTCGGCGATAGTCTTTGTCAATATTATATTTTTGTATCATCAGACGACGACTGGTCTGTTGTGTGCGGGTACCAAAAAAACATATAACATCCAGGTAATATAATAAGAGTGTGTCCATACCCAAAACAAAACAAGAAAAGGACGATGGCCCAAGGCGGTCATATGACGTGTGTACGTACTAGTCTGCAAAGAAGAACCGAAAGGCATATGCCAGATACCAAACGGGAGGGGAACCCAACTTTGAAGCTGGCGTAGAGTTGTTCGAACGATCGAGGGACGAGCGGGTCAGGGCCAGGAGATCAACACAAACGCCTGCGAAATGTCTGCCAGGGATGGCGTCCTGAACCTGAGCGTGGTGAAGGATGAGCATAGTAGGCGGCGGCGTGGGGACTAAACTACGCATCCTTCCCCCGCCCTTACAGCGCAAGCACGAAAACGGCTCCAAAGACGAGCGTGCCTGCCAACTCGATGCTCCTAAAGTGGCTTTCCGTCCGTGCGCCATTGGAACTCGCAGATGTGGGTGCAGCCGACGGGCTCGGGCTCGCGCCCGTATCTGTACCGTCACCGCCTGCACCGTCATTCGTCAGATTCGCACCGTTGGGCTATGGATCGCATGTCAAGCCCGTGATGCATCGTCCCGGAAAAAAAGAGGGGAAATGGGCTCAGGTCCCAGTGAGGTGCGAACGACCAGACATACCCCGATCGGTCGCGAATGATCCATAAACGCACAGTCATCAGAGGTACAGAGACAGACGCCTCCTATGGGGTCCCAGAAAGCGGTAGAGCAGTTGGCAGGCACTCGTAAGTGGTACCGCGTGAGACAACGACGAGGTGGAGGAACAGAGGGGCAATGGCTTACATCTGAATCGCGCGGGTTGTCCTTCGGGGACTTGTTGAGGCGGGTTTGGGTTCGCTGGCGAGGGATCGAATTGCGGACAGCCGTACTACTCGAGGTCATGGTCAATGGGGCGTCCGTGGACGACGTTCGACAAGAAGTAGAACTTACACAAGTAAAGAACGGGAAATTCGAAAAGGCGCACTCATCGAGCAAGCCTTGCTCGTTGGCCGGTATGCCATTACATATATGCATTGTCGGATTAATGTCAGGCGTCAGGCATTTGAGGGGATCGAAAGTGTCCAGTTGAGATACCGGAACAGGGTTCTGGACCCAGGCGAGAAGTTGTTCGTTGGACACGATCCATACGTCCTGATGCTCCTGAAGCCAATCCAAGTAGCGGTTGATCGTGTTGATGGTCGAAACGGGTGCATTGACCCCGGGGTACGTCGTCTGTAGCGTGGATGAGCATCAAAAACTGATGCTACACGACAATCAAGAGACGTACAGAGAGGTGAATAGGGTGCATGTACAATCCGATAGGTTGACGGTTTCCATTGTAGTGGGCTGTGAACGTATCCATCATGTATTCCAGCGTGGCAGTATCATTCACAGTCGACGCGCCATTCGCAGCATCCAACCAGGGATCCAAGAGGTGCGGACCGCCCACACCACGCTTATCAAAAAAAGCATACAAGGGTATCTCCCAAAGACCCGGGATCTGTGGTTGCCCTCGACAGATTCCTTTGACTGATAAACAGTTATTAGCGAGGCCGAAGTCCAACGTGTATGGCCAGTAAGCATCCGTATGCTGGTCGGCAACAGGAATAGAAGCAGAGGTCGATGAATCATACGTGAAATTAGCCGCGGCAAGCAAATGAAAGGTATCGCTAGTGAAGCTGAGAAAGGGTGCGCGGAAACCTTTGATGGCGCTGGAGGGTATCCCCGCGAGCGCATTGAGGGCGATTACGTTGCCATTGATCTCGGCCGCTGGCGGAGTACCGACGTGGGTCATCCTGAGTGCACAATCAAACGAATGCCGGAACAGCTAGCAGAGACTTGACTACTGACGTATGGTCGGCGATCTCATTGCCTGCAACGTACCAATCGGTGACGAGGGTGTAATTTGTGTAGGTAAGCGACGTAAAGTAGGTCATCTTCAATGAGCATCCGTTGGGGTTCTTGCGATGTGCAAGGAATTGATTGATCACTTCCAAAGTGTAAGACTGAACTGCATCGTCTGCGGTGAAAACAACGAATTGTGGGACCTCGGACTAGTTGTGCATCAGACCGTGAGCACTGGGTAGAGGAAATCCAGCTGACGGGACCGAAACCACCTGGGGGACTCGTGCTTGCACAATTGCACCTTGGGAGCTGGCACTTAGTGGGATCGCATGAGTAACCCGCGGCAGAGGCGCTGGTGGTTGGGCCATTGATCGACCCGTCCTGTGCAGCGACAAGCTGGTGGAGGGCAAAAGGAGCTAGAAACACAATGCTGCGCATCCCGCCAAGGGATGGTGAGGGAGGCAGGCAGTGGAACGACCAACGGGGGCTGTGCTAGCCAGATGGGATGTACTGCCTTGTTAATATGGACAGCCGAGGAAGTGCCATTGTCCTCGGGATCGAACGTTAAAATAGCCAGTAAAAATGAATACAAAGACGCTTGTGAACCAAGTTGTGGTGGTAGGTCATGGGCAGTCGTCTCCCTATGCAGGAGATTGTGCACATCCTTTAAACCTGTCAATGACAACCATAGAGGCCATGCTCTTGATACTTGAGATTATATCTTGGCGTTAATATGTCGGACGAATGAGCTTCAATGACGTGGGAGACGTTTACACTCGCGGTTGTCTAGAGACGTGAATCTTTGTCGCCAGACTCGCAAACACTGTTTTGGAGGTCGAGACGGCGAACACGTGCCTTGTAAAGCAGACGGCTATTTTTTGACAGACGACTTTGGATTTTCGAGCTCGATGTATTGGCTTGATAGTTCCGGCATTTAAGTAGTAGGCCTGGCCCGGAAGTGCCTGCAAGCCGAGCACGTGACACTCGGTTCGAAACCAAGTTGAGCGAATTTCGTCCTGTTCTTAAACGCACTCAGTCAAATTACAGACCAAGCCTATCAATGGGTGGTTTGTGCCAAGGTAGGGCGGAAAAGGACGTATCTTTGGCACGTCTTAGTGCCATGGCATCTGTGCGTCGTGTAGGCAGAGATGCAGGCCGGTGGTCCCTACATTCTTCCTTGTCGTCTTTCGCTGGCTTTTGAACGATATTCATCTTCCGTGGGTTGCTGCAGAGTGCCATCCAATGATCGGACATTGCTAAGAGGTATAAGTGGTCGATTTCATTTGATAGTACTTGGACAACATTGGACATGATGGAACTGACCGTTACCCGGCGCTCAGGCGCCAGTTTTCCCCAGCAGGACTTTTGAGGATCCCCCGGCCATTCGGTTCGCTCAGAATACCTTTAGTAAATGAATACTTAGTCTGCTATAGATCAGCTTCAATGCAAGTCCTATAGATGGTAACCAATTCAAGATTGTAACTGATGTGAGTAAGGCTTATGCTGTTGAATGTGAGGACCTTGAGCCTCATGTGGATGACCTGGCTCTACTTGACCTGCAACACAATCCCATTCCAACATCCACATATGCTCTTAATCTTCACCATCTGAAATTGGAAGGTCTACAGTTCTCATGAACTTGAAGAAGTGGCCAAGGGAATACATGCTAGCACTTGTCTTGATTGCTGCAGCTATGAGGATTGTCATGCCAGCTTTGCTTTCATCCTTGCTCATTCTTGCTTTGCCCATGACAGGCAGCTCAACTGGATAGTAGCATGCACCTAGATGGCCATGCAGTTTCAAAACACTTTAGTGAGAGTGAGACTTTGTTACCTTTAGTGAACAGAGTAAAGGAGTGGTGAGAGCAGGCTTTCATGGTTTTCTGTGCTAAATCATGGGTGGCAAGGGCTTCTTTGCATGCTTTCATAAGAGAATTAATTTGGGAAGAAGTAGCAGGAATGGAAGTTTCAGGGATAATAGAAGGAGGGACATGGAGTTTGTATTCCATTGTGAGAAAGAACAGGGACTTTCCTGTGATGGAGTGGGGGTGATGGTTGTGGGTGAATTCTGCATGGGAGATCTTTTCTGCCCATGAGGTTTGGTTATCTCCACAGAAGATTTGGAAATATATTTTAACTTCTTGGCTAACACATTCTATCTCTCTGTTCATTTGAAGATGGTATGCTGTGAAGAGGGTGATTCATAGCTGAGTATCTTTCCTAGGGCATGAGCAAAGGCAGAGGCAAATTGGGAGCCCCTGTCAGAGATAACCTTGTCATAAAGGCTATACCATAGGTATATTTTGTGGAAAAAGAGGTCAGCAACCCCTTCAGCAGTAATAGTTTTCTTAGTGGGGTATATAATTAACCCCTTAGTAAGCCCTTGGTCTACCATGACCAAAAGGGAATCAAAGTCTTATGAAAGGGAAAGATTAGTGATAAGATCGCAGAAGATCTGTTGGAATGGGCAAAAAGTGGTGGAGGGGATGGAGATGAGAGAAGAAGTGATAGGATGCATGTTGGCCTTGTGTTGCTGACATGTGGCACAACATTTGATGTATTTGCAGCAATAGGTGGTAAGTCTAGGCCACCAAAACTCAGTGGCCATAAGTTGATGGATTTTGAGATAACTGGGGTGGCTGGTGAATGCATGGTCATGACAGTGGTGAAGGATATCATGACAGAGGGTACCTATAGAAGAAACATAGACATGGTCTTTGTAAGTTAACATGCCATTAACCATCTTCCAGTTGACAAGGCAGGATTTAAAAGCAGCAGGAATTTCCTTGTTGAGGACTTGAAGGCATTGAAATATGAGGGGATCCAAGGAGGAATGGAAGGAGATATGGTCAGCAAGAGCAGCATCAATGACATTAACAAAAAGAGAAGACAAGAGAAGTGTGATGCCTTTGTTGTTGAAATCAGAGGATGGGAGAAGATCAGGGCAATGAGAGAGAGCATTAGAACTAGCAAGGATGCAACTAGGAACATGGATAAGTTTCAGGTTGAAATCCATGAGATCAAGAAGCCATCAACTCTGGCAGCAGTTAAGGGTTTGAGCCAAGTGAAAGTAGGTCAAGTTTTTATGGTCAGTAAATACTTGCATAGGAAACTGGGATCCTAAAAGGTAATGCCACCAGGCTTTCAGGGTATAGAGGATCGCAAGAAGTTCTCTGTCATAAATATCATAATTTCATTCAACAGGGCCAAACAACTGGAAAAGGTAGAAACAGGGGTGTTATTTGCCATTGATATCAGTTTGAAAAAGAATACCTCCAGATGCAAATTTAGAGATGTCGGTGATGATAGCAAACAGTTTAGTCATGTCTGGCATGACAAGAATAGGTTTGGTGAGGAATATGGATTTGAGCATTTCAAACATGTTTTGGCAAGATTGGGACCATGCCCAAGAGGAGGATTTCTTAGTGAGATCAATGAGGGGACAAGTGATCTGTGAGTAGTTAGGGATAAAGTGGTGGTAGAAGTTTATGAAGCCTAGGAAGGAGTGGACATCCTTAACTTTTGAGGATATAGGCTATTTGGCAATGCCATCAAGCTTGATAGGGTCCATTGAAATCTTTCTGGGGAACATGATCATCCCTAAGTAGTTAACTTCTGTCATAGCAAAGTTGCACTTTTCAAGGTCAAGGTTAAGGTCAAGTTCTTTCATATGTTGAAGAACCTGTTTGGTATGTTCCTGGTGACTCTACTTGTCAGGAGAAAAGATGAGTAGGTCATCCATGTATATGACAAGCCACCCTTCTGTGATCATATTTTAGAAAGAGTCATTCATGAATCTCTGAAAAGTTACCGGTGAGTTCATTAGTTCAAAGAACATGACCATAGGTTCAAAAAGTCCTCAGTGGGTGATAAAGGTCACTTTCCATTGGTGGCCATCCTTGATTCTGGCATTGTTGTATCCCCAATGAACAGTAAACTTCATGAAGATGTTGGTACCCTGTAACTTGTTCAAGAGGTCACCAACTAAGGGAAGAGGATATCTATCACGAACAGTATGTTCATTTAGGTAATGATAATCTTGGCAGGGTCATAGTTTACCATCCTTTTTCTTGATAAAAAAGAAAGGAGAGGCTTGAGGGGAATTGGATGGGTGAATCTTCCTGGATGCTAGGTTTTCATCAATAAATTCATCTATGGCTTTTCATTCATCAAGGAAGAGCAGATAAAGTTTTCCCATCTTTAGAACAAACAATTCCTTCATATTAATTTTATGATCATATGATTGAGAAGGTGGAATGTGTTTTGTGGATTTCTTTGAGAAGATAAAAGCAAACTCCTGGTATTCAGATAGAAGGATAACCTTTGGCTTAGAAGGTTCTTGGGCAATTGTGAGTTCTGTGACTTATGTAAGGCAGTGGATGACAATGGAGGAGGAAGGGACTAGATGAGTCTCACATTAAAGAAAATGTCCTAGGGTTTTTGGCTCATAGAGGATGGTAATTTGTCTATGTATAATATCATGATCTATGTGGTTCTCATAGGTGCTTTCCAGGTAATTGACTTCATCCATCCAGCCATCATAGTTGAAAAGTTGTCCATCAGTGATCAAGTCTATGTGGACATGTTGTGGGGGTAAATGACTTTAGTGGAGAAGTGAGTCATGGTAAAAAAGGTCTAAGGAATGTGACAAGTATAATTCCTTGGATTGATCTATTGATTCTTCAATGAAGATAGTCTTTTAGGTTCAACCAATGACTAGATTGTTTTTTTTAAGCCAAGAGAGATCTAATATGACATTGTCTCATCCTAGAGACATTATGTGGAATACTACCTTGTGGGCAATTCCTTTGATATTAAGGAACAGGGTAAAAGATTTGGTAATAATTCCCTTTTTGTTGATTGAGTCATTGGCATTGTGGACACAGAGAGGTTCTTTGAGAGTTTTGGTTAGGAGGCAATGTTTTCAAACAAAGCCCCAGTCTATGCAGTTTATATCTGCACCACTATCAATAAGGGTACATGTGTCAATGGTTTTCAAGGTGTATGAGGGTTCTATTACTTGAACAGGGATTTGGATTGCTTTAGTAATAGATGGTACAAGGATACTTTGTATAGAGAGGGTGACTCACATTGATTGAGGTCCCTAATTAAAAATCATTTTTGAATTTGATCATTTGGACTCCAAAGCTGTCATCTTCATCCTCAACTTCTTCTGGCTTCAGAGTGTTTTCTTTGTTACATACCTGTTGGGTATGTTTCTCTACTGGAGCAGATCTTGATGTTCACTGAGTGGCAAAGGTGGTGCAAGTAGTGGCCAAATGGCCAGGTTTTCTACAGTAGAAGCAGAGGCATTTCTTGATGCATTGCTTCTTTTCTTCTGCAGTGAGCTTAGTAACTTTGATGGTGTCTATATCCATTATGTTTGTGTCACAAGCAGACTTTGCAGTATTGTTATCCTTGTGTTGAAAATAAGTCTAATATGAAGGTCACTGGTTTTATTTCATGACTTCTTGTGCCCGTTTGTACTGAGTTTGGAAATGGATCACTTTTCATACCATTCCATAATTGTTCTAGAGATGTTATCCATGGAACAGATGCAGATCATGAGTTTAGTGGGAATTCCTGCTGTGAAGAACCCAATGAGGATGTCATCATTAGTGGTTTGTGCTTGAATGATGTGGTTTTGAAACTCAGCAATATACTTGGTGAGATTGGGAGAAAAGATCCCATTTTGTTTGGGAACCATCTATTTAGTTGCAAGCCAAGAGATGGTATTGCCTACTGTATCTTGATGCTTAAATGCAGCCTTGAATTCCTTGATGTAATCAGCAAACATGCTAAGGGTGAGGGTGATGCCAGAGATGAACTTCTGGTGAAATGTGTTTGCCCAGAAGAGGGCAGATCCTTTGGTCATATACAGTGGCTCAAAAAACTGTCCACATGTTTGCATGTTTTACATTAAGTATAATATAATATGAGAATGGCTATGTTCTGCCCTAAACAATAAGTGTATGAAATAGATAATATACTCTTGGCTTTCTATTGGTCCAAAAATGAAGAGATTTG